>LPNX010472320.1:0-48960 GCA_001517045.1 Pseudotsuga menziesii | reverse complement strand
TATATATATATATTCCAATTGGAAAATATCTGTAACTTTAAATAAAAAGTTACTATAAACTGTTCCAAATGAACTTTTCATTATATAAGGACCGAAAATCCTCTTGACTTCAAAACCTCTTTACAATTTCAGTATCCAGGCATTGCCTTCATATCTTTACAAAAAATAAAGGCTCTTGAGTTATGAGCCTATTTTGAACCTTGTCATAGTCACAAAAATAGATTATACAGTACAAGATTTTAATTTTCTAAGATTACCTCTGTTTCTAGATTGCCATGCTCTAGTAACAGAGCTTGCTTGGACAATCCATTTGCTTCCATATTCAGTTCCCTGTAGATGTGAGAAATTCTGAATCCTATGAATAATTCTAGCAACCTTCTGATAGCACTTAGTAATTGTTGTAGATGTGGAGCATTTATTTGAATTTTCCTATTCACCCAGTCAACCACCATCTTGGAATCCCCAAAAAATTGTAATTGAGAAATGTTTTCGTTGATGGCTACCTTCAGGATCATATGCATAGCTACTAGTTCGACCTTATTGTTTGAGCAATGTCCGGGAGCATATTTTGCTTGGATCTTTTGATTGGCTAAAAGGTAGAGAACTCCTCCCGAGCCTCCCAAAGGAGGATCCCATTGACTAGCACCATCAAAAAAGGCCCAAGGTATTGCTTTGTTTATTTATGGAGGGATCAATACTCTGATTTTCTACTCTTTCTCTTGGGATCTGTGTTTTTTGGACCACTGAATCAGAAGAGCTGATGTTAATTCAATTGGGGTCAACTTGTTATTGAAAATGGCAGTGTTTCTTGCCCACCAAATTCCATGAGTGAAAAGGGAGGGGAGAGCACTAAATAAACATACCAATCTATCTTTCAACCATGCATTTGCTTTGTGTTCAAGAGAGGTACCTAGATTCCCTTGGTACTTCAGCTCTGAGCATGTTGTCTTACACAAAGCTTCTACATAAGAACAGAAATGAAACAAATGAGCAACTATTTCCTCATCTAAAAAGCAAAGAGCACATCGATTTGGGCCCTTCCAACCCCTTTTCTGCAAATTGTCCCATGTTAAGAGCTTGTTGCTAAGAGTCAACCACAGATTTAGTTTAGCCTTTAAGGGCCCTTCTGCTTTCCATAAATTCTTCCACCATTCCATCTTCTCTCCCTGATGTTGATTCCAAACCCATGTCTTGTAGCCTAGTTTGGCCGAGAAGTCCCCATTCACTGGGTTTTTGGTCCACACCAATTTATCTTCTTTCTCCTCTTCTAGATGAATAAAACTTGACTTGAGTAGTGAAACATATTCCTCCCATTCCTCCTTAAGACCTTCCTCTAAGCCTAAAGCCTTTGAGTTTTTCTAAATAGTTTCCCTTTGTGTAGACATTAGGCATGCTTGGTTTAGAGTGGAGATCCCTGAGCTTCTTAGTTTTTGTATTAGGCCTTCTGAGGGTTTAAATCTCTCCACTGCTCCTGACCAGGGATCTTCTCCTATCCTTACTTCTCTCCCATTACCTACCATCCATGCCAACCAATTCCCAACCAGTGGGAAGGCTAATACCAGTGCCTTCCAACCTATTGACCCGTTTTTGAAGGATTTGTCCCATTTCCTTATTCATTCAATAATAGACCCATTTGGGAAATACTTGAAAGTTAGGAATCTCCCCCATAGAGTCTTAGGATTCTTGATAAGATGCCACAGTGTTTTGGCTGCCATGGATTGACAAAATAAAAAAGGGTTCTTAATGCCCCACCCCCCTAAATATTTTGGGCAAGCTAACATTTGCCATTTTGCTAAGGGGGCTCCTTCTGAATGTCTATTAGCAGCCCATAAGAAGGAAAATAACTTTTTTCTTAATTTCTGTAGGATGCCTTTTAGAATATATGCAATTGTGGCGCAATAGAGCGGGATGCTTTGGAGGACTGCCTTCAAAAGAACCAGCCTACCTCCCCTAGATAAGAACTTATATGTCCAACATCCAATTCTCCCTTCAATTTTTTTATACAACCACATCCAGTCTTTAAAGGAGTAGGAATTAGGTTTGAGTACAAACCCTAGATATTTGAACCATTCTTCCATAGGCTTTACAATGTAAGGGAGTTCAGCTCTTATCCTGCTTCTTACCTCCTCTTGTAGACCATTTTTAGATAGAATTGACTTTTCCACATTGATGTGCATTCCTGTAGCTTTCTTGTATAGGTCCAGCATTTGCTCTGCTTCCTTGAGGTTTTCCCATGAACCCTCTCCCATCATCACCACATCATCCACAAACAGGATATGAGATAATTATTCTGAGTGAGTTACCTGTATACCTTTAAAGGAGCCCTCTCTTTTTTCCTGTTCGATAATTCTGCTCAAGGCATCAACGATCAGAAGGAAAAGAAAGGGGGAAAGGGGGCACCCTTGTCTAATGCCGCTTGATGCTTGAATTTTTTTTGAGGGTGAGCCATTGATGAGTACTGCAAAGGAGGCTGACTGAATGCTTTCCATAATCCAGTTGATTGTCTCCAAATTCAACCCTATCTGAATTATTACCAGTCTTAAAAAGGTCTAGTTCACCCTGTCATATGCTTTGGAGAGATCCAGTTTTAAGGCAAAAGCTGAGATTTTTGACCGTTTAATGGTATGCATTGCTTCCTGAGCATGGGATATTGCATCATGAATTTGGCGATTAAACAGGAAACCAAACTACTCTTTTGTTATGACCTCACTCAGAATTGAATTGAGCCTTTGGGCTATAACCTTTGCTATTATTTTATATACCACATTGTAGCAGGATATTGGCCTACATTCTTCAAAGGAGGAAGGATTTTTCTTCTTAGGGATGAGTGCCAAGAAAGTGGAGTTCAGGGCTCCCAGAACCTTCCCTACCCTTTGATATTCTTGTACCACCTTCAAAAGTTCCCCCTTAACTAGGTCATAGAACCCTTGAAAAAATTCTATGGTGATCCCATCCAGACCTGGGATTTTTCCTTTCTGTATAGAGTATACAATTTTCTCCAGTTATTCTTTTGTAACCTCTTCCCTGGGGGAGTTGTTCATTTCTTCATCAATCAATCTTGCCAATAAATTGACGACCTTTAGGATTTCTTGGATATTGCATCCTTCCGGTTCCTTGAATAAGGTTTTGAAGAAGCTGTTCTTGACCTCTGATTTTTCATTAAAAGAGTCACCATTTCACCATTCGTATCCATTATGGATGCAATTGTGTTCTGATTCCTTCTCTGGTTGGCGAAACTGTGGAAGAACTTTGTATTATTGTCGCCTTCTTTTATCCAAATTGCTCTGCTCTTTAACCTTTGTAGTTCCTCCTTCCTGGCTAACAATTCTTCTCTCTTTAATTATTTTTCATTTACCTCCTTTAGCTCTATATCTGAAAATACACAAGTGTTATTCCGCTCGTAAATCTCTTTTAAGGAGATTTCCACCTCCTTTAGTTGTTTCTCTTGATTCACCGAGTAAACCCTAGCCCAGGGTTTTGTCACCCTCTTAACTTCCTGAAGGTTTCCCTCAAGTTGTTTCATGTATGAGACATTAGGGCTTTCCTCCAAAGGTCTCCATGAATTTCTTATCAACTTACGATAGTCTTCCTCCATTAACCAAGCAGGGTTAAATTTGAATGGAGCTGCTGGTTTGATTTCTGGGTTTCGAATTTGAAGGAGAACTGGGAGATGGTCTGACAAACCTCCTACTTCATCCTAGGATTTAATTATTAAAGACTTAGAGAGAAAATTTTCTGAAATAAAAAATCTATCTAAACTCTTAGAAATTTCCTGGTCCCTGCTTCTGTTGTTCCTCCAAGTGGGGGTTATCTTTAGTGGTTGAATGTCCACTAGCTCCTTGGATTCAAAGAGTCAAGCAAAGGATGAACTCAAACCATCTTGATGTTCTAGAGTTCCCCAGTTCTCCTTCTCTGACCCTTTTCGATCTTGGAATGGGCCATATACATTGTACAGTGCAAAATCTGTTCCTGTAGCTTTCTCCTTCAACGTTGTTTTTAGCACTGTACTATAGGCTTTTCCACCAGAAATTTCTCATACTCCAGGTTCCAGGCGGTTAACAGACCTCCAGAATGTCCCTCAGAGCTGATGTGGACAAAACTCCAACCCTTCAACCATGGCTCCAAAACTTCCTTAGCTTTTTCTCCCTCCATCGTTGTTTCTTGAATGAAAATGATCATTGGTTTTTGAATGTCGATCATTCTTCTGAGAGCTTTTAGTTTTGGGGAGCTCTCCAACCCCCTTGTATTGAATGATAAGACCAGCATCAGAAGACCTTGTCCTTGGCCTACCTTGCTCTAAGGGCCCTACCAATTGTTGCTTGTTTTCCATTCTTTACCTCCACCTCAGCTGGTGACTTGGCAATTGCAATATGAGATCTCCTTCCCAATGTGACCTTGGGTACCTTATTAGATGATAATCCTCTAGTCGACACATGGTCTTTGTCAACCTCCACCTTTGACTGTGTGTTGTAAATCTTATGTTTAACTCACGAAGGAGGCTCTTTAGGGGATGCCACCTTTTTTCCCTCTCTTCCCTCATTACTACACATGTCTTTACACCGTTTAACCGGTGTCATCTCCTTGATTCCCGCATGCATGACAATTGTTTCTGTCTGCTCTGGGCTCATCGTGGTTCTCACACGAGTCACCACCTTACTATCAGCCTGCGAAACAAATGTCGACGGAGAAGGCTATTCTTGGCTTCCTAAATTCTCAGTATCGACAGAAAGAAGGTTTTTAGGACTGAGTTCCATCTTACTCGGGGGCATAGAGAAGCTTTCTTTTGTTGATTTTAACTTATGCTCCTTATCCTTTGATATGTTCTCGCTACTTTCTATGATCTTCCCCTTCTTCTGGATTCTGATCTGTTGTGTCCTTTGCTCTGGATTAAGGAAATCCTTTGCTAAGTGACAAACCTTTCTGCATGAGAAGCACCGGAAATGAATTTTCCAGTAGTCCAACCTTTGACGCCACATGCTCCCATGAAGCTCCATATGGATTTCTTCATACAGTCCCTCTCGTAGATCTACTTCAATGAGAATTTTGGTGCACCTTCTTCCAAGGCCACAAATTTTCCAATTTTGTCTCCTATTGCTTCCATTATATGTTTTTCCCAAAACATCATAGGCAACCTTGGAAGAATCACCCATATTTTTCTGCGTGTTCTGCGGCTCCCTATTAGCATCAAAATAAACACTCCAGTTATTTAGGATTAATCCTAAAGTCCCCCATTGCCAGTTATTGTCAAGTAACAGTCGCTTTTTCGCCTCTATCTTGACCAGGAACAAAATCCATCCTCTCGACAAAATATGAAATGATTGGAAGCTGTCGCAGAAGAGGACTCCATTTTTCCTCCATCCACCTTCGAAGGGCGTCTTCACCTACTGTTTTGCCACAGAATCTTCCTACCAGAGCTAGCAACAGGTAATCAGGTACTTCTGTAAGCGATATATCTTTCCCTACTATCAATGTCGCTGCTTGTTTCTTCACTTTAGCTCCGACTCTTTTCCCGTTTTCATAATTTTTTGGTGAAGTCACAGCGTCTTCTTTCCTGTTGAAAAAATCGTGCCTGGGTTCCTCCGGTGTGTGAACAGTCTGCGCGACGTCATTTCGATCTGCCACTTGTGAGAAAATGTGTCTATGTCCTTCTGGTGTTGTTGAGTCATAATCGATCTCATCAATCACCATGATGAGCAGATAGTTTTTAACCTTGAAAACTTTAAAAACTTTAGACCTTCGAGATCATAAACCTTTGATTTTGTTGTCCTTTGCTTTTCCTCGTATTAATTTCCCCGGACTGTTTTCTAACCGCAGAGCCCTTATCCCTTAAGCCCCCCATATATATATATATATACTTATATATTCTTTGTTCCCTAGCAAGTTATTGGAAAGTCGGTCCGTGTTTATTCTATAAGTTGAAGGTTAGGACCTAAGGGTTTAACCTTAGTCCTAAGTCTTGGATCAATGCATAAACTTAGTGCTAATGCTAATGTTTATAAGCTTAAGGTTTTTGTTTATGGTTAAGGGTGGTATGAGATGATTAAACCTTTGAAACTTTGTTTAAAGTTTTAACCCACCATATGTTATTCTTTTGGATTGAACTTTGTTAAGGTTTAAGATATATACCCATCCATACGATGGTATGTACTATGGTCTTAGCTATTTAATTATAACCATGCGATAGAAGTTTTAAAAGATGAGTTTGGAGGCTCGTGGTAAGGTTTTGACATCTAGCAAGTTTTAATGCTATGCGAAGTGGAGGGTTTAAAGTATGCACTTTTAAGCTCGAACCTGTGGTATGCGAGTTGACAACACAACCATGGTGGTTGATTTCTGTTCTTGCAGTGTAATAACTGCTCTTCAGACCTCAGTTTTGGAAAATGAAAATCAACATTCCACTTGTACTCTACGCCTTCTCTTCGTCATTGGATGAGATCTTCTCGGGCTTGAATAAAAATTGGAAAGTGTGAAACAATAGCTCTGTCATAAAATTCGAGCTTGGTTACTGTGGGAGTTGTTTTCTAAGTTTTGTTTCAATATGTGTTTCGCAGAGCACCTCGTCGAGGGTGTTTCCTTACTGTGGATACTGTGTTTCTCCCTGGTGTGAATATAGTGCTGGCCTCTCTGTCCACGAAACCCATGCTACTCATTTGAGCTCTGCATTATGCATTTAGCGGAAGGGTTTTTATTTTTGAAGAGTAAAAGGGGGTGAAACTAACATAACCGAGCGATGTTATTCTTAGCTAGTAGGTCTTAAATTTAAAGGATCAATGAGGCTACGCTTCCTCAAGAGCAATCGATGATCTGTAGTCGGTGAGCATTAAAACCTAAATCTAAAACTTTAACATTGTTCTTAGCTTGATTAACGCTCTCGAATTCTAACTCTATTTTCTTTAATGTGTGTGGGGATTCAATCGTTGGCATGAACCTACCCGCGATAATGTATGAAGTGTATTTCTTGCTGTGTATAAAGGTATGTGCAACATTCTTCATCCGGTTGGTGTGATGATATGTATCTACATTGTTGGGATTTGGGAACTTTGGGAAACAGATTTTTCGGCCTCATGCATTTTATGGATAGATCCTAAGTTACTCTGAGTTGCACTTGTTTCGATGGTTCAATATCTGATTTGAAACTTGTTTGCATGTAGAGACTTGATTTAAATTTCCAATCCAAGAGATTTGGATTCTTGAGGTAAATTTGGGTAAATTGCTATTGTGTATGTGGAATGTTTGTTGGCCTTCTTAGTTAAGTTTATAACTTAAACACATTTTACATTTTGGTAACATATTTAATAGCTAGGGTTTTAAAAGTGTTTACATTTGGCCCTATCAACATTTTCACAGTTTATTAGTTTATATCTATCTTGTTTATATGTACTAAGAAGTCTCTAGACTTTATTATTAGCTCTATGCATTATTAGTATAATTTATATTTATACTAGTTATTAATTTTGTTTATATTAGTACAGTTTATACTAAAAGATTTATCTAACATGTTATCAAGTTCTCTTTAAAATAAAGTTATTTGTTCATAAACAATAAATGACATATCAATAAATAATGAATTACTTGATGCATTCTAATATAAACTAGATAAAAGAGCTGATAAAACTTTTAATAAATGATAGCAAGAATATAACTGAACAATTCAAGAAAGATTAGATAGAATGGATTCTGATTTCAATTGATGGAAGATCAAAACTAAAGGTCGATGTTTCCCCCAACCAACTTCCAGAACAGCAAGTTACTTGCTCTAAAATCCCTGAGCTTGTTTGCTGAACTAGAAGGACAAAGTCTGGTCACAATGTTCTCTTTGCATAATCTAGTTCACTTTCCCCTCCATCACAAGCCTCGTGCTCATTTGATGGGTTCAATACTTATAGTATTTTACCTAGGACTTGGTCATTATGAGCCACCTGCTCATTATTACTCCACAATGAGTCTCGGCCTGATTTTTAGGGAGGATGCCTCATGTATCACTTGAGTTTTCATTCAACAATTTTTCCACTTGGATTTTCTTTTGACACTTGTCATTCCTCCTTGTGTGCCAACAAAAGCTATGTAAGAGCTACTTTAGTTTTTATTCTTTCATTTTTAATTAATTATTAATTATTCATTCTTTTACATTTATTTTGACCCCACTTATTAAAATATCAAAATAATAACTTAAGCTCTTTTAAACAATAACTATTTAGGTTCTTTTGGTTAGATCAAAATAAGTAATTTTAGATCATATTCAATGAACATTAAAAAAAAGTTAACATAGATATTAGGCACAAATAAGGTATCCGAGATTGTAACTTTTTTTATTATAATATAAGTATTTTTTAATAAAATGAGAATATATATTTTTAATAATGTAGGAATATTTTGTTAAAAAATATCCCTAAATCTATCATAGCATAGTTGTTATTTAAGAGAAATAACATAACTATTATTGGACCACATTTAAAGAAACTCTTTGTTATTCAGCTCCTTGTGTTACCCTAAGACACCCATTCTCCCCTGTTGAGGTTAAGTAAGACAGAGTTCATGTATTATGAAGTATCCACAAAAAATTAACTCCATACCTAAAATCATATTCCATTGAGCAAAGGATAGAAATCCACTCTCCATGTACATTAAAAACACTACTTTTCAATAAACCATCTCCATCTTCCAAAATTGATTCACCTTCAGAATTTTAAATCTTTCTACAGTTTTAATTGTATTACTAGATTTTCCAATGAGTTTTAAGAAACTTAAAACATCCATACAAGAATAAAAAAAATGTAACTATCACTTAATACTCCACATAAAATTAAAAGAAAAGATTATATTTATTGTACTTAAAAGATGTTTTATATATAATAATATAATAACATGATGATAGTTATTAAAAATATAAAAGTCATTTTTATAAAATAATTACAAATAAAATATACAATTTTATTAAAAATAAAACAATTACATCTTTATTAAAAATAAAACAATTTATTATTATTATATTTTATAATATAATATAAAAACAACATCTTATCAACTTTTTTTTCGTGTATATATATAAATTTGAATATCAATTTTTTACTTTTAAGATATACACATAAATTTGAAATTAAGCTTTTTTTACAAGATAAAAATAGCATAAAAATCTTCATAAACCATGCTAAATATATAACATAAAAATACTAAATATACCCAGTCTGTTTTGTCATCATTTTATATGTATATATAGTATTGAATGGACAAGAATGTCAAGTAAAAACTGAAACTTAAATGTTGTACTTTTTCCTAAATTGTCCACACCTAATTTTAACTACAATATAAAAGTTAAAAAAGAACATCCATGGTCTTCCCAAAACAACACATCAATTCATAATTCATAAAAATTGAATTCTCTGACCCCTTCAAAACTTCAACAAACATTTTTCTGACGACGATAAAGACATAAAGTTCACCACCAACTTTATATATATACGTTATACATACTATATTGAAAAGGAACGAAAAACCATAAATACTCTTCTTTCGAGGAAGACGATACAAACATATAGTTGACCACAAATATTATAGATTATATATTTTTCGTAAAAAACCATTTTAAATAGATGGAAATATTACCATTTCAAGGTAGAAATATTTTGGACTTTACATCTCTATTCTAATCTATCCTTGTTGTAGTCGATAGCCTATAATTATTATTTATATTTATATAATAAAATAATTACATATTGCTAAATGTATATATTTATACCGAGTCCATAAAATTTAATAGTTAATTATTCTAATCTATCCTTGTTGTAGTCGATAGCCTATAATTATTATATATATTTATATAATAAAATAATTACATATTGTTTTAATGTATATATTTATATTAAGTCCATAAAATTTAATAGTTAATTAACAAACCATGGAGATAAAAGATAGTTATTATTGTCTAATAATCACATGTGTAAGTTGAACTGGAAAGCAATCCATTATTGTCTAATAATCACAAGCGTAGGTTGAACCGGAAAACAATCCATTTGAAATAATTTGATATGTAAGATGGTAAACTTTCATTAATGTGAACGTTTTGGGATATTAAATTATTAAATTATTTTATATATTAAATATTTTAGTTAAATAATAATTAATAAAAATTAAAAAATTAAAAAAAGTTAAATTTTAAACTTTGTATAAAAATTAAAAGTGTAGACTAGCATATATTTAATTTAAATCTAAAAATGACGATGATGAAAGTTAGTGTTATTTGAGATCAACTATGACTAGCATATATTTAATTTAAATTTAAAAATGATGATGATGAAAGTTAATGTTATTTGAGATCAACTATGATTTATTGGATTTTAAGAGAATTTCTTGGATTGTTGTAAAATTTTATTTTGATATTCAAAAAGCTTAGAAAGAAGCGTCTTTAGACCACCATAGACTTGACATGTTAGAAGGTTAGGGAGGTTTGTATTGTAACAAAATTATGAAATTGCAATCTAATGTGGGTGTACCCAGAGCATTTAAGAGAAAGCTACTTTCATACTCAACGCTTGTAGTCTCACGAAGATGGCTAGCCCTTTCCACCCAGTGTGTTTTAGGAATTGTCCAACCTCATGTTTCATTATAAAGCTCATGAGAGTTTGTTCTTACATTGGCTATATTAATTTTCTTTTTCAAACCACAGAGCTATTTTTTATCTTCTAATTATGGTTAATGATTCCCTTATAGTATTTTAATTTTCTTTTAGCCTCTAATTTTTTCTTGCCCCACATTTTCTCTTTAAACTTAGATCTTATAATATTTTAACGCTATAGAAATCATTCCAAATGGCATATTAGTCAATCTCTCAATGTTTTAACCAAGCCATGACATCTTTATACCATCCTATCTTAAGTAAAAGTTGGCCTTGCCTGGATTTTAAAGCATTTTTAGGAAGTCTTTGGCCAAACATGTTATTTATCATGTATTTGTACACTAGGTACTTGGTCATAATGATGCTCTTAATGGGGGGAAGACTCATTTCTAGAAGGAGATTATGGTAGAGTGTACTTCACAACTATAAAATATCACTATAATGAAGAGTGTATACAATATCACTATAGTGATGAGAGTTTGAGAAATAAACTTCTTTATCCCACATCACAAGGCTAGTTGATTTACAATTGTTTTCAAGACCAAAATAAGCTTTCCACCCTCTATTAATCCTCTTCTGAACATTGTAGTTCTAGTTAAGCTTGTGATGGATATTAATTCCAAGATATTGATAAGAAAATATATTGGATGTCAATTCTAAGTTGTTATTGTCATATATAAATTAGCCTAAGTGACATTCTTGAATTTGATAATCATAACTTTTGTGTTGTTGATGTTAATATGCTTCTTCATTTTAGAGTAGAAATCTTTGAAAAATCTTAATTGCTTATTAAGGTCAAAAGGACACTTTGGAGTTGCTTGAGATCAACAAGATTAACTCAATTAACTATCTTTACAAAACTAAGTGGTGGGTATCCTAAATAGTAGGGATCAAATTTTTATTGAGTTACCCATTTTTTTTAAAAGCTTTGGCAACTGAATTGAGTAGAAATTAGTTTTTTTTTTATAGTTTTATAAATTAAAACTTTAAAAGTATAGTTTTGGTTTTTTTAAATAAAAAATGGTTTTTTAAAATGATATGAAATTCTATATTTTTATTTTTTATTATTATTTAAATAACATGAGATTATAATTGTCTTTATTTTTATTAATTTGAGAATAAATTTTGCAAAGCCATTTTTTAACAATTAAATTTTGTAAAATTGTACATTCCGCGGTTGAATGTGCAACATCCATAAACCTACAACTGACTAATTGTTAATAATATTAATTAGTCATTGAAGATCACAAAACTCCATCTTCAACCAACCGGAATAGTAATTTCGAATTTCTAGCAAAATAGTGAAAAAAAAGAAAAAGAAAGTACGCTGTTAAAAGTTTAAACCTTTTGAGCGTGGCGAATAGGCAGAATATGAGCAATTCGTACTGAGTCATGGGAAGATTATAATTAGCATCTTAAAATATTCGTACTCTTCGTCACGTGGCGGACGTGGAAATGACGACGGCGTTAAATGTGTTTGGTCGACATTGGGTAATGTCCAATTTAAGTAATTCGTACTCTTGTTATCTGGCCGATGTGGAAATGACCGGGACTTTATGGAGGCCGATGTCTGCTTGGCCAGGTTCTTTACCACGGTATGTTTGTACATATTGTTATATTTTACTGTAGAAATGTATGTATGTTATTGTGATAGAATAGGGCAAAAAATGTACTCGGAATCGACCAAATGAGGACCACAAGCTCGTGTTTAGATGGGTAGAAGTAGATCGATGTCTTTCATCGTTTTTTCCCATTATAATCAAGCATTATTCTTCCGACGAGAGAGGGCCCAAAGACTTTCGTAATTACTATTTTTGGCCTCTTTATTTGTGAACTCCCAACTTCTGGGTTCCACAGCTGGTTTGGTTATCATTGACAGTAATTAGCGGGTTTCAATTTTAGCCCCTATCGTTTGATACTGGGCTATTGTTCTCATTCCCCGATCTGATTCATCATTCAACTGAGCAACTCCGACTGATTGTTTTGAGGGCCGAAAAGAAAATAGAGGAGCAAAATGGTGAGGGGAAAGACCCAGATGAAGAGGATCGAGAACACCACTAGCAGGCAGGTTACGTTTTCGAAGCGCAGGAACGGGCTGCTAAAGAAAGCTTATGAGCTGTCGGTGCTCTGCGATGCCGAAGTGGGACTTATTGTTTTCTCCCCGAGAGGGAAGCTCTACGAATTCGGTAGTCCCAGGTGTGTATGATTTGTGTGTATTTGCCCTCGTTAAAATTATTCTTTTCCTTTGCTGTCTGAACGCAAAATGCATTGTGTGAAATTAAACCGGGTTGGGTATTTCAATGTCTGGGTGTCGGAGGTTGAAAGGTCAAGCCATTTGCCAGTTGTTGATTTGGAATTTGGAAGCTTAGGTTTCTGACTGACTCTTGTGTCCACAAAATAATAGATTAGAAATGTTTCAGTCCTCTTTCTATGGTTCGCACACCTGTTGGCTGGCTGATTGGTAAACTCTATGTGCATAGATAAGAAAAAGGAAAGCGTTTTGGGCAATCTGTCTGGGTGTGGATTGTTGAATGGTTAAGCATGGCCGTTACTTCCAATTTCTGGAAATGTAGGCTATTTAGGGTGTTATGTGGGCCATGTTTAAGGGCTTCCTTTACTCAGAATCTCAAGAAGAAATGGTTTAAGTTTTTTTAAACCAAGAAGAAATGGTTTAAGTTTTTTTTAAACCAATTTTGACTTGGCTTACATTTCAAATTCACTTCGACCAATTTTGACTCAGGCTCAGTTTAATTTATCAAAGTTATGAATATATGATAAGGATCAAGTTAGGTTTAATAAATCTAAATTTTTAACTTAGTCAAAGTTATGAATATATGATAGAGATGTAACTAGATTTTTGAGGTCAAAATTTTATTATAAATGATGATGAGGAGGCCTCCTCTCAACCAATTTTGGTCTATTCCACCTAAAACAACTAATTATTTAGTTTGTTTTTAAATCAAATAGAATATTTTATTATAAATATAATTTAAATAAATCACAATTTTTAGTTTTTGATATTTAATATTTTTTATTTTTTCTTAAAATATCAATATAAATTTAGTTATTTATTTAATGATAACATTATATAAATATTTTTTTAACTTATACAACAAAATTGTAACATAAAAATGTGTTATTATTCTATTCTAATTTCTATTACTTAAAATATATAATATATAAATATAAATTTTAATTGGATTTCCTCTGTATTTATTTTGTAACCATTTTAATAATTGATTTTGTGGTTCAGTTTAAATTATTAAAATTGTGTAAGTCATAATCATTTAATATAATTTGTTATATTAAATTTTATGTAGTTCTCATTATATTTTCATTCTTAATAAAAAAAAAAAATTTCTATTCATTTATATTGTTAAACTTGAACTATATATATTTTCAATTCTTTTCTTTAGTACTTATTAAATATTCTTCATTTTTACTGTTATTTGTTATTCATTACAATTTTTTGATTGCTTATTTTAGTAAGTTTTATTTCATATTCTTTTTAAAGCTTTAAACTATGAGATTTTTGTATACTAAATCTTAAATATAAGATCTAAAGTCTTCAAACTGTAAACTGTAAAGGAAAGATTTCAAAACTTTAAACTTTAACTACAACTCACTGTAACAATTAGCCACATAAAATTTAGTAAAATCAAGTAAAACAACTTGAATTTAGTTATTTGCAGTTTAGTTCACTGTGAAATATCATAATTATAATCAATTGAACTAATAGATCATTCTTTCTCCAAAAAAAACTTCTCAAGAATCACTATTATCATTAAAATAATATTAGAAAAATTAAATGATATATTAAAATATCTGAAAATTCAGTTTGAAACAGTTTTTTTAATTATTTCATTAAAATAAACTTTTTTGAACATAATAAAACTTAAGTAAAAATTCTATATTAAATACTAGTCTAATAGTTTTTTTTTTCACTTTAAAACTAATTAACTCTTTATGTACATACTATTAATATTAAAATATAAATAAACTTATTATTGAAATTTTTATGATTTCTTAATTTTTTATTTTCTACCCATATTTTATTTCCTTTTTATTTATTTAAATGCTAGCATTAAAACTTTTTTATATTCATATTTTTAGATTATTATTTTGAAAATTAATTAAAATATTTTATGTCTTTAATTTTTATTATATATAATACATTTATACTAAATGTTAATTAAATTAAGTTTAACTCATTGAAAAGAATAGTTGTAGTAATTCTTTTCATCTAGATTTAATTTTAGTAAATAATATGTTAAATTTTAATAATTATTTAATTTCAGCAAATAATATATTAAATTTTAATGATTATTTAATTTCATCAAATGATATGTTGAATTTAAATGCTTATATTGGTGTAATGACGTTTGTGTTAAGAAAGTTTTTAATTTTTACAAAATATGAAAACAAATTTCTTCATTTTCTTTTGTTGATTTAATTTAGAAATTTTTATATATTATAGTTTAGAATATGTCATATAATTATTTATTATTTATTTAATTTAAATTTTTTTATATATTATAATTTAGAATATGTCATATAATTGTTAATATAAATACACTTGAGTAGCCATTTACTTAAATCTTCGATTTTAAGGTGGAGTCCCTCTCAATAGTCAATCCAATCCAAACTTGTTTGTGAAGAGTCAATCCTTTCATATTCTTTATAGAACATAGGTTCACAGTTTTGCCTCCGAAATCACATTTCGAAACTGCAATCACGACAAGAATAACTGACGTAGACTCGAAAAGTATATCATATGATATATTTAAAAAATATAAATTAAGTTGTATCCATTGAAACAATCCTTCATATGGCAAGTTATGGAGTCAAAAGCATACCATATGATATATCTCTATATAAATTAAATTGTATCCATTGAAACAATCCTTCACAGGGCTTTCGTCCAGCTTCATTCATATGGCTTTCGTCTAGCTTCAATAGAGTACTCTATCGAAATAAGCAATAAGCTTAGCAGCACAGTTTCGAAATGGCAATTGGTAAAGAGCATAACTTAACTTACAGTCCCAAAACGATGCCATATGATATCTGGACTAAGTACATGTTAAATTGTATCGAGTGAAACTATTTTTCAAATGGCTTTCGTGTGTCTATGTAGAGTCTTGTATTTTGGTTTTTCCTTTTGTAAAATGTGAAATTCATAGTTGCGTGTGTCATAAACAAATAAAAGTAACAAGTTCTGAAACTTGAGTGTGTCAGAAACAAATAAAAGTCACAAGTTCTGAAACTTTAATATGTTGTATTCTCTTACATTATAATTAATTATATTAAAGGTGTAATTATTTTAAAAAGTATAATGAGAGAAAATAAAATGAAAAATTAATTTTGTGTTTAAAATGGATTTATTTCATTAATTAAATATAAGTGAGGGACTTTTTAATATAACATATAGATATTTTTTCACCAATTTGATGATTATTCTTGTAATATATCTAACAAAAATTTCATCACTAATTTAAAGAGGTAACTTATTTTTATGAGTATCTAATAAGTATAATTTTTTTCTATGATTAATGGACAACTTATAGAGTTGAAAACTTGGTAATAAATTGACATAATCTTGTAAAGGATTAGGGTGTTGGTACTTAGGATCAGTTAATTATAATTAGAGCAAGGGTTAAGAAAGCACAACTCTAAGAAATGATGTCAAGTTTCAATAACAATATTATGTAGGACCTAAATAGAAATATGACTACAAGAATTAGAACTTGAATAATTTTTACAACCTTCAACTAATTTAATAATGATGAATTATTTATGGAAAGAACACAATAAGAAAAATACAACTAAATTATAGATACGTTTTTTCATTTACTTTTGGGTTTCTTTAAAAAATATTTTGTTATTCATTTTCAATATTTTAATTTTTATGTTTAATTTCTTTAATATAAAATTGTTATTGATATAGGAGATAATTAGGCTAAGCTATAGAAATGAGTTTTTGATTGTTCACCTGTTTATAGGTAGAGAAGCCAAATCAAAGAGGTATAGAGCTTTCCTCAAATTTGATGCCTAAAAAATGATTTTCACTTTTAAGGATTTGATGTCTCTATGTCCATGATAGATTTGGAGTTAATGATGGAAGTACCAATGTAGATCCATCTTAATCTCATTTTATCAAGAATCAATTCTGAAAGTGCAAAGCATTACTCAAGTTTTGTACTTTATTTTCTATTATTTTGTTGGAAATTATCCACTCACATACAAATTTTATAATATAATTTAATGCACTTAATATATTATTACATTAAAAAACCTTGCATGATGTACCTTATATGTGTTAGGTTGTTCTATCCATATCCTCTTTCAGTTGATTTTATCTTTGGTTTTAACAATGATATTTAATTAACCTATATTGTTTATAATATTTATATAGTTTTTAAAATTTAATTTGAAAATACTTATTTTTTGTTATTTGTATTTTTTCATTTAATTTTTGTGTGTTATTTAAGCTTTACTGATATTAGTTGGATGGTAGAAAACATTGTTTTGACCCAAATATGTGTTTAGGTGAAAGACTTTACACTTACCTTAATTTACCCCAAGGCCCCGTTTAGAGGTATGTAACTTAGCATCTTATGAAAGGTGTAACTTGATAGAGAAGTTGACAAGTTGCTTGGAAAAAAATCATTTTTAAGGGAAAAATATCCATCAATATGTTTCTTATTGAAATAGAATCAAATCATATATAATATCATTGTTTCTCATTTTGATTAGCTTAATTTTTTTATTTTATTTTAATAATTTAATAGACATATTTCAATTAAACTTTAAGCATCTTACTTGGATTATAAAAAGTACTTATTAATCTAAATATATGTTTAGGTAAATGACTATTATCACTTACCTTATCTAGATACATAGACATTAATAATAGATATTTAACCTAGCAAGTTAAGAAATATATAACTTTACATAGAGGTTGCAGAGGTAAAAAGAAAAAAGAATTCTCAAATTATTTTTATTTCAAGGAAAGCATATGTAAAATATCTCAGTAACCTCTAATTGAAATAGGAGCAAGGTAAGGTATGTTTTCTTCTTTTAGGTTTTTAGTGAACACCTGTCACTTAAGCTTTATCCATCTCACTTGGGTTGTAAAAAGCAATTATTGACCTGTCTAAAACTAAGACCTACACTACACTTAACTTACCTAAGTGTATCCATTCTTGACAAAAATTGGATGTAAAAGAAAATCCCACTTTTAAGAAGAAATAACATCTATAAACTTATTTCTTATAGAAATAGAATAAAGATTATGTAAAATAACAATCAGCTTGTTTTTCATTGAAATAGAATCAAAGCATATATAAAATACCTTTTTTTCTTATTGGAATATAATCAAAATCTAAATTTCTTTATCTTTATATTTTTTATTTTAATAAAGAAGTTAATAAAAATTATATGAAACCATTTTTAAGAAAAATTAATAAAATTAAAATCAGAATAATACAAAATATTTCTATATTTTTCATTATAATAGAATCAAAGTCAAATTATTTAATAGACATATTTAAACTTTACCAAATTTACTTATCCTAAAAAAACCCAAATATATGTTTTGATAAAAGATTATAAGCTTATTTTACCTTGATGAATCCATTCTTTACAGGTGTGTAAAAGAATAATTAGTTTTTTACAATACAACTCTTTGTTTTTAGGAAAAGAGGACTTATATTTTATCCCTTTTGAAACATGTCACTCTGAAAACTTCTAATTTTAAATATTAAAAACACAAAATAAAACTTAAATCAATAACGAAAAATTCCCATGGCTTTTTATCCTCTTCAGCAAGAAAGCCCAGGGCCCCTACTTTACATTCTATAGGCTATATAATGCAATCATCGCCAAGGCTAATATGAAATTTGTAGAAGGCAATAAGTGGTGGATGACAATTTTGATCAGCGCAAGATGGGTGCCTGTGGAAAATGAGAGTATACCATAGGCAGGAAATGTTATTATAAAGTATAAAATTAACTAATTATTAGAAAAAAAACTGACTAATGAAAAATTTTCAAGTCTTTTTATCCTCCTTAGAAAGAAAGCCCAGGTCCCCAATACTTTACATTCTATAGGTTAGATAATGTAGTCATCACCAAGGTTAATATGAAATTTATAGCCTTGCCTATAAATAGAAGGCAATAAGTGGTGGATAACAATTTAAGTGCAAGATGGGTGCCTCGAAAAATGTCCCCAATACTTTACATTCTATAGGCTAGATAATGTAGTCATCACCAAGGTTAATATAAAATTTGTAATGTAGTTCACCAAGGTTAATATGAAATTTGTAATGTAGTTCACCAAGGTTAATATGAAATTTGTAATGTAGTTCACCAAGGTTAATATGAAATTTGTAGCCCATGCATAACAATTTACTAGGAAAATGAGACTATGGCCATAGGCAAAAGTTATTATAAAGTATAAAATTAACTAAATATTAAAAAGAAAAACTGACCAATTTCTCATAATCAAAGCATATATATAAAATATCCATGTTGTTCATTGTGAGTTGATAATTTCTCATAATCAAACCATATATAAAATATCCATGTTGTTCATTGTAAACGTGTAAGTTGATAAAATTCAGAGCTTGTGTTCCTACGCTCGTCAGCTCTACCGTGTCTTTACGTTTCACAAATCATATATCGTGTCTTTACCTTTCACAAATCATATATGTGTCGGACGCCAAAGGCAACCCAGGAGTAGGTTTGGCCGATGGCGAAGTACCTGTTTACTACTGGATTATATAACCTACGTCCGTTTAATATCTGAACATGGAAATCAATTTATACATACACATGGTAGAGTGCAGGGTAAAGATTTGATATACTCACAGTTTCACTATCTTTATTGATTAACGTTTTTCTTAATGTACTGTATTTGAAATTAGTTTTAGATGAACATTCAAACCTCTAACTAAAAAAGAAAACATATTTGAAATGTATTATTAATTTAAAATCTTCTATATTAAATAATGGTTTGTCTGTTTATTTGATTATTAAAAATTAATGACATTAAATTTATTTATGTATCATGTGAAGTATGCAGAAAATATTGGAAAGGTATCAAAAATATTCAGAAGAACATAGTATAAGTAACACGATCAGAGAGGAAACTACTCAGGTACGTCTTCTTCTATCATATTTCATTCTTATTTTTTAATTTATTTTTATTAAATGATAAATTCGTTGTACTTTTTATATTAAATATTACATTTAAATTTTCGTTGTGCTTTTAATATAGAAGATTACGTTTAAATTAAGCATTTCAATAGAGGTGATATCGGTTACTGGTGTAATGTAATGGACGACTCATTTTAATAAAATACATTATTACGAAGTTCTTATAAATTTAAATTTAAGATGATTTGATGTATAAGAATTAACCAGTTTGTATATAAATATTCTGTTGGAAAAATAGCTTATAAATAAATATTTTATTGATAAAAGTTATAAATATATAGCAAGAATAGTAAAATTAAAACAACAATGTAGATATGGATTCATAATATAATTCAAATACCAAACATTTATTCGTGAAACCAAAAGATGGACTGCTCACAGATTACATCCAACATAGCCACTATCTGGAACTTCATACTTTCCTTAGCCTTGACCGCGTCAACTCATTACTTAAATATGTAAAACTCATGGAGCCGAAGGTTTAGGGGAGTGAATCACTTACATTCATAATTGTTTTGTATTTATTATTTTAGGGTACATATTAGAGACTCACTATTTCATGTACATATATGTGTGTTTTTGTCAAATAATTTGGTTGTAAGAAGTGGTGTCCTTTTTACTTTATGTAGTTGTTGGGCCTGTAGCAATTTTGTAGATCTGTAGCATTACCTTTGTTGCAGGGATACCTCTCTCCACGGTTAGGTTTGTGTTCTTGTTTTAGGTATGGTTTTCAAGTCTCGGAAACTGGGTCGGGAATCTCTCAAACCTTTCCTAAAGTTTAAGTTGAATGAAGTCTCTTTTGAAGTTCTTGAGTACCGGAAACTCTTGGCGTCCTTGAGTACCGGAAACTTTTGGCCAAAAAATCGGAAACTTCACTTGGTTTGGGGACCCCATCCCCCTATTTTGGGGACCTCGTCCCCTGATTTTGAGGACTCCGAGGAAACTTCATTCATAGAACACACACCTGGCCTATCCTTAACACCCAATCAGCCTATCCTTCAGTGGCAGCTCTCACTTGACATTTGACTTCACTTGGAGAGAGCCAATTACATTTTAAGAAAAAAATTTATTTGTGTTTAATACAGGACTTATTTGAATAAAATCAAATTATTTGGTATATAAATATTTTATCATTTAAAATTTAAAATGTAATATGAATGATCATGTTCACCAACAAATTGAAATTATCAAATCAGATAATATACATTATGGATTTTGTTATTTTTTTATAAGATGTTTCTTTAATGCATTAATTAGTTAACTATTTACTATTAACCAATTGTATTAGTTATATGATTAACTATTTTCATAAGGTCTTTCTAATATAACTAATTATTCTTTTTACATGAGAAGATCAAGACCGTTTATTCATTTTACATGAGCAGATCAAGATAGTTTATTCTATAGTTGACTTAGCGCTTACAAACATAAACTTACGTGCTTGATAATGTGGACAATTTCCACTTTATATCAATGATTTATGAACTTTGAAGCAATGTGCATGTTCCTTATTGAATTTGAATACTAGTGAAAATGATTTAATTTTTTATTTCATATATATATATATATATATATATAGTACCCCCGACATACCCAAATTCCCTGTTTCAAAAAGTAACATCCTCGTCCCCTTCCCCGTCCTCAAGTTTCCGGCAACTTAGAGCATTGCTAATTCAACCCTACATCATGTAGCATCTAACAACAGTTATGTAGCAAATGATCTGCAGCAACCAGTTTGTAGCAAATGTTTGTAGTATCTGTAGGTATATAACTTTAGATATATTCCTATAACAATTCCTGTAAATATGCATTAGTGGCTATGGTAGTCCATAAAATCTACAAAATAATAGGGAATCTATGATGAAGCTACTGACTAGAAGTAAATGTGCAAGATATCCTTATGCACCAGGTATGCTCCTGCATTAGATTCCCCTTAGTTGGAAATTTGAACATTTTGCTCAAAATGTAGGTGAAAACATGTGCAGATTGGAAATCCTCCTCTGCCCATCTTTGATGCTAATATCCACAAAGTCTCCCTCACTCTTTTCACCCACCACTTTTCTGCATCTACTCCACTTTTTAGGGTTTCTTCCTTTTCTTGTGAATACATTCCACAAGTTTGGGCTACCTTAATTTCTTTTACACTAGTCATGCTTACTGCCTCACATTTCTACCTCATAGGCACCAATTGCACAAATACAACATTATCTTTTTTGTCAACTCTACCTTTGGATTTCTCCCTCATGGTCACACCTTTCACACTTTTGCTACATGGACTGCAAACATGTCGCTATGCAAAACATTATGGGAATGACAAACACCCATCGGTCCTCCTTAAATATGTAGATTTTTTACTTCTCAAACAAGCTTCAATTTAAACTCGGATTATCAATGTTTAACTCACAATCTCATTCAATATTTAACAGCTGCAAATGAAATTTAACTCATAAACATGTTTGAACTAGAAGTACATGAGAATTCTACCAAAATATTGAGAGCAAAATTAACACAACAACCATACACATGAAAAATTTCAGACTTTGATTTCTTTCCAACTTGCTGAGGAAAAACCTCGAAGCGAAAACCCATTAGAGAGAGATGATTTTTATTTCTTCAATGAATTGTACATCAGTAACAAAAATGAACAACATGAAATGCAACTTATCTCAATCCCTGAAGACAATTTTTAGACTTAAAAAATAGAGGCAGAACTGTCTTGAATTTTGTGCACCCCACTTTTTTGAAATTCGTGCTCAATTTTTGTATAGGGAATGTTCACACAGTAATTATTTCAGCCTTGAAATTAGTGCACAATACAGTCTTCATACTTCTCGGTTTTTGTGCCTACAATAACAACATGAATATTGCCTTGAATTTCGTGCCATCACACCCTTGAAAATGGTGCCCTCTGCTACAAGAAAATTATACAGACTTCAGTTGTATAGACTAATTTAATGCTGCATTTCAGCTCCTCGAAAATTGTGCCAACAACTTAGGAATTCGTCGTGTTGTTCCTTCCGCCTGATTTTCATGCCCCTACCCTTGATTTTGATGCTGCTCTATTGTTGTCAACTGCTTGGGAATGCGTGCCACAGTCTCTCTCTCTCTGTTGTGTGCTTCTTTTCTCAAGAAGTTGACTTGGTCTCCTCTCCATCTCTTTTGATCCTCTCAAGCTACTCGATCTTGGTCCAAATCTCTTGGGGGTGAGTACAAATGAGGAATGAAGTGCCTTTTTCTTATTTTTCCTTTTCTATTCATTTCACCTTCTGGGGTAGTTGCACGGTCACTAGATCAATGGCCCCACATTTAATCTAGTGATTTCTACTGAATGGATGAGAAAAAAAACTTTTCTCTCCATTAAATAATTTCTCTCTCATCTCAGTCTTAAATTTAATTGAAAAGTCACTTTATAACTCCAAAGTGACATTAATTACTTTTCCCAAGCAATTAATGCAAGGGTCGTGTATTTTGTCCTTGTTTAGTAACTTGGGCAAAAATCGCTAGGGGATCACTTCCTTGGTACAAAATTTAGCACTCCCTGTTATCGAGGAAGTTGTTCACCATCACTTCCAATTTATCCCTGAAGAAGACGAAGTGCTACTTCACCAGAGCTGGAAGCCTGCTCATGTGCTTTCCGCACAATGTAAGAAACGGCCACCCTTTCTAAACTCCTCTCTAGAAAGGTCAAGTCTATTGTTTCATCTTGTTAAGATTCATTGCATGAAGGACAGCCTGAGCTACAACACTCACCACATACACTTCCTGTGAGAAGTACTGTTAGCTTGTCCTCCACCATAATCAAATTCCAGTCTCACATTGTATGCTTTAGAAGCTCCCTCTGTCTCTAGAAGTTTACCCTCTACAGATCCTACAATTTGCACTGGTGCCACATGTTGAGAAGTCTCATATCGCTCATCCATCAGTGACAAATCATACCAGCTAACCCTCTTGCTAGCACTGGAAGAAGTAGCCTCTTGCGTACTCCCCTGAATCAAACATTGAATACTCGGTACCACTTCAATCTTTGGAGCATCTCGCTCTTCCCTCTTAACGGAGGAATGAATACTTGACACCACATCAATCCTTGGAGCTTCTCGCTCTCCATCCGTCTCAGACTCTAATCTTGTCATCTCCCCAGATCCTCCAAATGTAGGTTGGCCATGTACTACATACTCACCATTTCTCGAATGGCCTACCAACACAGGATCAACCAGATCTACTCCCACTAGGAAAATGAATGTGTTCTTTCTTGAACACCATTGCTTACCCTGCACCTTCCAAGGCTGGAATAGAGAGCCTTCTATCTTTCATATTTGGAACATAGAGCACTCCTGATACCTCTAGAAGCTCTCCAAACTCTTGTTGGAACCGTACTCGTCCCACTCCTATGATTGCATACATTGTGCCCTCTCCATCTAGTCCAAGATGCTATATAATAGTCTCTATAGTGAGGAATGTATCTTGCATCCTAGTCATCTGATCACAATATGCACTCTCAACTATCCATTTCCTTGCATCCACAGGTCTACTACTGCCGCAACTCGAAACAATTGTGACGAGATAATTCTTTCTCGAACTTTGCAGCATAATTCTCTACCTCAACTGTAGCTGCAACTTGTTCCTCCTCCTGCTTGCCCTTCTTCTTATTAGGACATTGGCCATCATAATGGCCAAACACATTGCATGCATAACACGCTACTCTGCTCAGGTACTTCTTCTTCTCACCTCTCTACTACTTAGACCTCCTCTCGTAAGGCCTTTCTTGGACTTCTTGCTTGTAGTTTATAAGGCAACATTCTCCTCTTCCTCCTTATTGGTTGATGAGCTATCATGCACATAACTTCTTTTGGTCTCCTCCTGAATGAAGTCGCCCCAATTTTGGTTGCAATAATGCATGTACTCTCTTGGTACAATGGCCTCCGCGAAAATCATGTCTGGCTTTGTCACGCCATTCAATGTTGTCTGCACTAGCTCACTGCCATCAACCTTCTCTCCAACTGCTCCAAGCTCATCCCTTACTTGAGTAATCCCAGTAAGGTAAGAAGCAACACTCTCAGTTGTAGCCATATTTATGCTCATCAGCTTCTCTCTTAGTACTATCTTTCGATTTTTAGTCGAACTATGGTACAAATTGGTCAAGGCATCCCACATTTTATATGCATGGTCATTCCCAGACGTGTGGGATCACATGGTCTTTCATCGCATATCAAAGATGATCCTCTTTTTCTTGATGTCCTTCTTGAAGGCTGTCAATGCTGTTGCATCAATGGAAGCGGGTACTTGCACTGGTTTTGCTTGAGAGCTATTTACTATTTCATTCCACAACTCATTCTCCTCCAATAGAAGTACAATCATGGATTTCCATGGAATTAAGTTGGCTGCCTCATCCAACCTGTGTTCCAACCTAAAACCTGTAGCCATCACACTGAAAATTTCAATCCAAATCTACCTTCGATGAACAAAAGAAAACTCCCTCTCAAGTCTAAAATCACTGACTGTAAATATGCCTTTCTCTTCTGAACCTAACTCTGATACCATGTAAAACTTTCACTTCTCAAATAGGCTTCAAGTTAAACTTGGATTATCAATTTTTAACTCACAATCTCATTCGACATTTAGTAGCTGCAAATGATTTTAACTCATAAACATGTATGAACTAGAAGCACATTCAAGAATTCTACCAAAATACTGAGAGCAGAGTTAACACAACAACCATACGCAAGAAAAATTTCAGAGTTTTCTTTTTGGCCAACTTGCCAAGGAAAAATCCGAAATGCAAAACCTATGAGAGAGAGATTATTTTTACTTCTTCAATGAATTGTACAACAGTAAAAAAAATCATGTAATACACAAAATAATTGTTTAATTATTTATTACTTTGAATATTTATTTAAAAAAAATATTTTGACAATAAAGTCAAAATAAATGTAATGGATCATAATTAAAATAATGAGAGGAATTAGTACTGAAGTAGCCGTTAAAAGAGTGTTTGCTGATCTACAAGGGGAAATGAAAAATGGTGAAAGCTGCTAAGTGAGAACCCAAGTGATGCTGGAGACATCTTCCCCAAAATCAGGTCAAGATTCCTGGAGACCTAAAGAGGAGGAGGCTCATAAATGACCAAGTCCTAGGCAAAATACTATAAAATAGTATGCCGGAGAACTCAAGTGATGCCGGAGACATCTTCCCCAAAATCAGGTCAAGACTCCTGGAGACCTAAAGAGGAGGCGGCTCATAAATGACCAAGTCCTAGGCAAAATACTATAAAATAGTATGTCTATCGAATAAGCAAGAGTCTGGTGGTGGATGGGGAAATAATCCATTGACGCAAAGAGATGGCGCATTGATCGAAATTTACCCTTGTGGTTCAGCAAACAGGCTCAATGGTTCTGGAGCAAGTTTTGGATACTCTAGGAGTTGATTGAGAGGAATGACAACTTCAGTTTCGTTTTCCTGACAGTGGTGACAGGTTCCTTACTAAATTTATTTACTGTTTTAGTACTGATAATTACAGTCTGAAAGTAGATTTGAATTCCAAGTGCATTATAAAGTGAGAATTTTACCATGCATCCATTAATATTATTTTTATCTCTTTTAATGATACGTTCTTAGTTTATAAGCTATTTTAAGTTAATTACTTATGTACAAATTATAGGATCGCAGATCTCTTTTATATGTGGCAATTTTAATGGTAAATTAATCCTCTCTATAAAGTTTTTACATGTTAAGCTACATTAACTATATTCAAACCCTATATTGTTTAAATCTCAGACTTAATGGAAGAGTGGAGACTCTTTACAGGGATCTCTTCTCTGGTTTAAAATACAAATCTAGATAACCTTATAACTCTAAGTACAAGTATGCTTACATCGAATATGTTCATAGAATGGAAATAGATGGCCTAAGATAATGAAACAAGGAATTTATTGTT
The DNA here is from genome assembly GCA_001517045.1 of Pseudotsuga menziesii. Lineage (NCBI taxonomy): Eukaryota > Viridiplantae > Streptophyta > Pinopsida > Pinales > Pinaceae > Pseudotsuga > Pseudotsuga menziesii. The sequence continues at coordinate 22,202 of LPNX010472320.1, read as the reverse complement.
TCCTCAAGACAATAGATAACAAATAAGGGGTTTGAATCAATGTGACCGGTCATCGAATGGGTAGAGCCCAAAATGTGAACCAGGACGGAACCGAAAAAAAACCGGTAGATTAAAAACCACATAAAATATTCATATTTTGTAAAAAAAAATATATATATATTCATGTGAATACATATGAATCTAAACCATTAAGACACACATAGGCAAAGTTTCTCATATATATAGCAAGTACATGTGCGAATAACCAAAATAACATCGAGTGCAATACATCACTGAAGTTATGAACCAAGATACATCAACAAAGAGGCTCTAAATGACCCCTACAATCCAAAAAATAAGCATAGTACTACTACTAATGAGGATATAGGTCCTTAGGCTTAGGGCTTTCTTGGTTTTAAAAAAACCAAAAAAACAAATTTGAGATATGTGGGCTCCTTAGCCGCTGTTGTACGACATTGTACATACCGGCCGGTTCCGTACGTAACCGATCAAAACCGACGGATTCGACGGTTTTGGCCTGGTTCTATACGAAACCAGTCAAAACCGATCGGTTTGACGGTTTTGGCCTGGTTCCGTACGGAACCGGCCGGTTATTGGGTGGTTTGAGTAAAAAACACGGTCGAGGCAGTTCAGGCACCGGACCGGACTGGAAAACCCTGTAAACCGGTTGGACCGGCTGGTTTTTCCTGAATCAGACCAGTTCCGATAACACTCGTTTGAATTATTGCTTTATGATCAAATATAGTAATAGGCAATATCCTTGTCCAATTTAAGAACAGGGTAATTAAACATTCTCAACAAGATAGGTGACCATGTAAAATAGGTGATTTGGTCAAATGGAGATAAATCATCTAATGGGAAGAAAACTTTCCAGTTGCAGTTTTTACATTGAGTAAGTTAAAACTGGACAAGTTCAATGTTTTTTTCGTGACAAGTTCAAGTTTAAGTGAAATTTTTTTCTCCCAAAATTGTAGGAATTTTGCTGGAAGTTATAGTTCTAGCTGAAAGATTAGAATTTTGATCATAGAACTTTGTTGAGTTTTAACCAATTTTAAAAAGATCCAGATTGTGAGGATTTCAAATAAATATTCCTTTTCTGAGTGGATCAGAGTGGAACTTTGTCTTGCAGGAAAAAAAACAAGCTTGCTTAAAAGGTTGAGGTTGTCCACTTTTTAACTCTAAGTTATAAGAGGCAAGACAGAAAGCAACTTAATAGCCAAAATCCAAAACCAATCTTAATCTTTCTTTGAAATTCATAGAAATAACTTGTAGGTTCCTTACAATTTCTATGCTTTGTAATGTTTTAGAATAATAATATTTTAGTCTAAAGTTGAGAAAGATTGTATTTATTTATTAATAGACATAGAATTGAAATTTTGTATTAAAAGTCAAACATACATTTAATAAATGATAATCTTTAATTTTAAATAATTTTTTTTTTAATAATTTAATAATTTTTTTTTAATATTAACTATATTATTGATATTCACTTATCTCTACCTTTAATATTTCTTTAATACTTTCAACATTTTGTTATTCCATATATTTACCATTTCCTCTTCTAATAAGTAAGTGAACCATATCCCATCGTCCTCTCTTTAAGGAAGGATCAATATTCATAGGAATTTGAAAAAATCCACTAGTAACAACCAAAATCTGTTCTAATGTAAATAATAACCCAACAACACAATACTGTAGAACAAGTGTTCTAACCATAATACTAACTATATATTTAATATTCACTTATCTCTACATTTAATATTTCTCTAATACTTTCAACATCTTGTGTTTCCATATATTTACCATTTCCTCTTATTATAAGTAAGTGGACCATACCCCATTATCCTCTAGGTTAAGGGAGGATCAAAAGTCCACTGGTAACAACCAAAATCTGTTGTAATGCAAATAATAACCCAACAACACTAATGTAGAATTAATATTTCTCTAATACTTTCAACATCTTGTGTTTCCATATATTTACCATTTCCTCTTATTATAAGTGGACCATACCCCATTATCCTCCAGGTTAAGGGAGGATCAATATTCATAGGAATTTGGAAAAGTCCACTGGTAACAACCAAAATCTGTTGTAATGCAAATAATAACCCAACAACACTACTGTAGAACGAGTGTTCTAACCATGATGTGGTCATGAAATGCATTGATACTGTTTCATTCTTAAATAAAAAAACTGTATATGGATAAATTACAGGAAAGCACCCAGAAAACCCAGAAAGCGGCGCTCTGAAATTTGGCCGGACATATTAATGTTAGAGTTGTTGGCCGGACATATTAATGTTTATATAGACGATTTGAATCTGAAATTCTGTATATTTGTTTGGTTTTTGATTTTTTTTATAAAAATTTGGTAGAAATGATTTAAAGTGCAATTTTTAATTTTAAATAGTTAGAATTACATAATTTAAATGAGTCAAAAGTAATCAAAACTTTAAAATTACAATTTAATAATAAAAATTGTATTTTCAACAACAAATTGTTTTAACGGAAGATTTGAAACACACTTCCCATAACCGAAGATTTAAAACACAGTTCCGAAAACAGGAACTGATCCAACTCGAAGCTTTGTTGAAGATCCATTCTAACCCTAAGAAAATCACGGGAAAAAAAACGTTTAGACCACTCCTTTCAATAATGCCCCATAAATACAGATGAAACCGAAGATTTGAAACACGGTTCCCAAAACAGCAACAGATCCAACAACTCGAAGCTTTGTTGAAGATCCATTCTAAACCCTAAGGCATAACGAAGGAAGACACGTGTCTTTGCTGTCGTCAAGCTGTCATTTGGTTTGGTTTGTAACTCTTCCCATAGTTCAGCTTCGACCTCAGCCTGCTCATATGCCGGCTCTTTCGGCGCTTTGACTCCATCGACTGACCCTGCGATCAGATGTGCGAATAATTTGTTTTCAACGCTTAAAGTTGCAAATGGAACTCACCAAACTGCTTCTTAATTGAGAGGTTCCGTTCATCTCAATCGATGCCAATATTTACTAGATAATATCATAATAGAGGTTGGGCGCAGCAACGTTGAAGTCGATTTAGTCACAGCTTGATGACTTGGAATGAAATCTTGCTTGGTGTGGCTGAGATTTAGCAGCACCTGTAGTGGTTGTAGGTGGCGCTAGCATTCTTGATTTCAGTGTGATAGAGTCGCGAAGAAGAGCCGCCAGGCAGTCATAAAATAACTGGCCCTACGGAACCTGGAGAATATACATCGGCAGGTCTACTGTAGTATGTAATGTTACTGTTCCCTTCAGTAGCAAAATAATTGTTCTATGGAAAGAGCGAGTTGCTAACTTGCTAGTATAACCCGACAGACCCACACCGATATAGGTGATTTGAGTGTACCGCGCATATATCTGGTGCCATTCGCGTTGGAAAACTGGGCTGTCTTGGATGGACTTACTGATACTAGTTTCGTTGAATACCATATCTTCCAACCGCGTTACCTTTGCTGTAAAGGCTTCTACACGGTCGCTGAGAATGCGATCAGGCCTGGAATTTCAAATAAATTTCCAGTGCCTGTCATGTGAAAATTTGGTGACGTTTTCAAGTTTTTGGTGTCTGTAATTTTACTTCCTCGGCAATTTGGTGCCTGTAAAATATATTTTTATGTTATACTTAAGTGTGGTTAAAAAAAAATTTGCATAAAAATTTACTACTCTCAAAATATGCAACAACACAACAACACAACAACACAACAAGCAAATTTTAAAATGATAAAAAAAAAACTTCATAGATTCAGATGGGAAAAATTTAAAGGCTCGTTAAACCTAGAGAACCCAGGGTTAATCTAGCTGGAAGACAGGCATCAAACAACCAATATTTTCTACTTATATCAATGTTAAATAACTCTGGACGAAATAGAACTTAATAGATCTTCCCACATTATCTCATTCTTGAATCTGTTGGTCCCATTGAGTTAAGAAGTACCAAAGTATGCCGATCCTAATTGCTTCCTGCAGGTCGAGAAATCAGAGATGCGTCCAAGTCTCTTGCGGTCCTTTCAACTCTAAAACATTTATGTCCTCTTCCTAACTGGTTTCATCATACCTTTTTTTATTTTCTGATGTGACGCCATTTTCCCCACGAGATCCTGGTCTTCAAGAAAAGTAATACTTCCGTCGTCTGGATTGATACCTGATGGGTTGTCTTCATTTCTAAGTTTGCTATAAAGGAGCACACACTTTGTTCTTGATTGATACTGAAATACAAATTAATCACTGATTATTTTTCTTCCAATTGATTCTACTACGTATTGCGGGGTAATTATAAACCTATAGTAGTTTAGAGCAACTCGAGTGCTCATAGAGGGGTAATTTATAAATTTTGTTCTTTTGAAAATAAAATAAACAATCTTATTACAAACGTTTTAGAATATAATTAAAAATTAAATATATTGTAAAGTACAACTTTTTAAAGATCAAAACTGTAACGCTTCATCTCAGAAATCCTAGAAATACTTTATTGTATTATATATTAAATCTCACAATACTGAAAGAACAAATAAATTGTTTCCAATTTCTTTGGGCCGGATTGACAAACCCTCTTAATATAGCAGCAGACTTTTCTGTCAGTACCGAAAAATAAATTAAATCTCTGATTCTACCAGTAAAATTTAACATGAAATCACAAAAAACTGAAAAATGAATAAATCTCGGAATCTAAGTAAATATATAGTTAAAAGTGGACAAATTACGCTGTACTGAGAAATTAATTTATCTCTGAAATATTTAGCTTTTTCCAGCAGAAACAATTGAAAACACGTTATAATCATAATAAACGAATTATCTGTAGAAGATGTCTTCGCTGCACATTACATCGTGTCATACGACAGGATTCTCTTCAATTTTAACAGGCAATTTGTGCTCGAAGGAATCTACAGTTCAATTCATGCGCCAGCCAGGGCTTTAAAAGTTGGGGTTTAGGGTTGCTGCACGCATTAGGGTATAGGGTTTTGGGTTGCAGCATACATTACTGTAGGCATGTTAAATCAACAAGTTACAGTATTGCTATCAAAACAAAACACTGGCAGACAAAATTCGTTTCTTCACATCAACACATAATTTGTTGAGCGTTTAAAGAAGAAAAAGGGGTCGGTGAAAGAATGATTAATTGTAGCATTATTCCAAAATATAATGAAACGCAACAAAAAGTCCTACATACATTGAGTTCGTCTCAACTTCTTAATTAAATGACCTAGTTGCTTTCGATCTGAACTCACAACCCTTGCAAAAGAAAGTTTACTTTTAATGGAAGCATCTTACCTGATTTTTCCAAACGCAAAAGCTCTTCCTATGAATATATGACGAATCTACTGCGCAAACGGGCAGAATATGCATGTATAGCCGGCTGCAGGTAGGCATGTAAAAACCAGAAGTTTGTAGGAACCAATCCTTTATTATCAAAATTTATTTTCAACACATGAGCAATATTGAAGAAGAGAACATCTGCTCTACACTAGAGTTAAGAACACGGCTTATACTGCACATATACAATTGTGTAATAGTGGATACCTATCAAATAAAGTTGGACTAGCAGGCGGGAAAATATCTGTTGTAAATCGCTGCCAGCCAGCTAGGTTCTCCACTTTCAGCTCAGAGAATAGATAGCTGGATGACAGATACAATCCAATCCACTTTGGTCGATCCTCCAGTCTTATTTCTTCTGTTTAGCAGGTAGATGGAGAGAGAACATAGTGCCCAGACAATCGCTAATTGCTATGGGTTCTGTTTGGATCGGTGAGGTGGTCACGGATACACGGTTCTTAGATAATGCATGTGTGGCGCACATGGAACAGAGGAAAACCAATCCGGTAGACCTCCATCAATCGGTACTTTCCATTCGATGTAACATCAAATTGTAAGTAGGTAGACACCGGTCCAAGCCTTCAGATGAGGCCATCTGTAACATGCTGCCTCTGCAGAGTGCAGGTAATATAAATTTTGACGTCTGATGATGTTGATGTGTTAAAAAAATTTCACCGTGTAAAAATGAAAGTTCTGTGGAAGGTCAGGCCTGAATGCGATTATTAAACGTAGCTTCATTGTACCTCTGGGGTAGAAGAATTGTGTACTCGTCACTGTGCTGCCTGAATGCGATTATTAAACGTAGCTTCATTGTACCTCTGGGATAGAAGAATTGTGTACTCGTCACTGTGCTGTCTTTTCAGGCTCACGATTTCATAACATGCTTGTCAGGCTTTGCAAATCGCTGGCATCCCTGGTTGCTTGATCCGCCTCTAATTCGGCAAATATTATCGGAAGAGGATCGGGCAGGCTTAAAAAACGAGCTGTTTCCATATTCTCATCAAAACTCCTTGGTGGGCAAGCATCTTGTATCATCGAAATGTTATGAGGAACTTCTTGATTGTGAGAAAAAGTGAAGTACATCGGAGTGTTTTACAGTTTAGTTTAGTGTGAGGTGATGTTTTAAGTGTAGTTTGGAGCAGATGTTGTGATAGAACTATATTTAGTATATTAATAATATTTTTTCCTTCTAAAATGTACTAAATATTTGTTTATAAACTAAAGATGATTTCTTTAAGAGGGTTCTTGGATCGTCTATATGAATTTCGATTTATTATAAACTAGAGATGATTTCTTTAAAAGGGTTCTTGGATCGTATATAAATTTAGATTTATTATAAACTAGAGATGATTTCTTTAAAAGGGTTCTTGGATTGTCTATAGGAATTTAGATTTATAAAAAGTATAAGTATGATATCTTTATATCCAAGGACTCTGAACATATTTATCTCCTTACATAGTTATGAAAGGAATTTGTCAATAAAAACGGATCTCCCTATTAATTCATAGTTAATGAGTGACTATCTTATTCAATGTTAATGAAATATAATCACGTCTCATAATTATTAGATAATTATGTCTAAATAGGGCCAGGCCTCTCCCATTCCAATTATAACCTTCTTTTCAAATTACTTATTTCCTTTCTCTCTATTTTGAACCTTGTAAATTGTCCAGTGTGTTGATCATACCTTTAAGGTAATCCTTGTCTATTCACTTGTAACGGTGATCAAGGTAATCATTCAGTATTTTGTTCTAGGTAAACTGACCTCCCTTGCAAGTAAATTGTCGGTGATCAATGTAATCATTCAGTATTTTGTTTTAGGTAAACTGACCTCCCTTGCTAAGAGGCCTTAATAGCCTCTTCCCCTCTTTTGGGATTTATTTATAAAAAATATAAGTATGATATTTTTATAGCCAAGGCCTATGAACATGTTTATTAATGAGGTAAATTTGATTTGGATGACTAGATTATATTCCGATCAGGCTAAGTGTTTTGATACAGGCTGTATAAATAGCTTGTTGTAACTTGTTCCTTGGCATTTTTGATGATTTTGCCAGCATATTAGTATAGCTTAGCTAATTTTGCGATACAAAATTGATAGAGTTTCTTTGACTCAGCATAAATTCTTCTTTGACTTTATGAATATTAAGTAATTTTCTTTTGACTATTGAAAAAAAAAATTTAAACACATTAAATTAATTATTTAATATATTAATAATATTGTTCCTTTATAAAATATGATATATATAAAAAAACCAATTCAAAGACATTAAATTAACTATATAAAATATAAAATGTGTTAAAAAAATACTTATAAATTATTCAAACGCATTAAGTTATTTATGTGAATGTGATTGCACATTAATTAAATAACTGTTAATACTAAGAACCAGTAAATAAAAATATTATATACCCTCTCTTACTCACAAAGTAGTATTACTCTGTTCGTACTTTGGGAGATCTTTTATGTTTTGACAAACGACAATGCATACATTTTTGGTAAATAGCAGTGCCATGTACCCTCTCTCACTCGCAAATTCCAGTATTAAATCCGGTCATACTTTGGGACAGCTTTGATATTTTTACCAACTACAGTGCACTCACTTCTACGGTGGGGTGTTATACTTTGACCCTCAGACTGGAGCTCTGTTAAGAGTAGTACTTTGAGAGTCTACTATATCTTCGGCGGCATGAATTTCCTAGGTGTGTGAAAGAGTTGGTGAGGGTGGGAATAAACAAGTCACTCAAGCTGGTAAATCCTTCCTCCAATCATGAGGAATGTCACATGTCACTGACATCATTTTAAGGAGGTTAAACTGACTGTTTTCACCAAAATCCAATTCAAGGCCTCTATGATCTCTGAGGGACCAGGTAGTTGTACGTAAGTGGAACATGCACAAGGATTGCTTGGAAGTGCCTACGATGGAGCAGGAATTCTTGAATCTCTTCCAGGTTAATTTTGATGCAAAATTTGTAAATCTGGTTGTAGAAATTAGTATATACAAAGGCAAATGACAGGGTGTCAAATGCAATTTATACATTAATTAAAGAGAAAATAATATGTAGAGATTTAAATAAGTAAAGTTCTAGTAATGAATAACACATAAACATACATTAAGTATGTAACCATTAGAAAATGATTTAGGGAACCCCTTTAAGAAACAAAATTTGCATATTGCAAAGCACAATCAAATCTATTAATCAACAACTAAATGGTTACAATACATCATAGTATCTGTGTTCTCAGCTGGGCTGTTATGAAACATAAGCATTATGGAGAAAATTTGATGGTATAATAGTAAGTTAATAAGTTACTCACACTTTATCTTCCAACCTTAGCACTCAATAAATATGCACAACAAAATGACCATAATTTAGTTAAGACTTTTATATATTGGAGACCACCAACAATTGTTTGGTCAAATGTTATTGATTAGCATTCATTGTTTACTATTAATCTACACTTACTTTGTCACTTAACCATGGTTACACGAACTGTGGGTGCGAATGGAATCGGCTAAAGAATCCGATACGGGTGCGGCACTCATCCCAAAATTAGGAATTGAGGATTCAGAACCCTAACCCTAATTAACCTTAATTATCCTATGTAAACAACATTATAATAGTCAAAACAAGGTGGAAGAATTTGATGAAGAATCCGAGAATCCGATTCAAGTGTAGTTAGGCCTAGGGCCGAATCCGGTAACTATGTATTTAATGGTTATTTTTGTCACTACACAACATTTTATTCTCTACCACAGCTCAACAATAATTCCGTGCTTAACTATTTGGCTACAAGGTGTATGCCATAACTATAAGCTACACGGTGTAGCCCTAACTCTAAGGCTACAAGGTGTATGCCATAACTATAAGCTACAAGGTGTAGCCTTAATAATAAGGCTACAAGATGTATGCCATACCTTTCCAAATACAAAGTTGCATAAAGTGTAATGACCCAATTCGAAAATTCCAAACAAATATAGAATTTGGGGAAAAATTGTCTTGACTCTAGGGTCTTCGAATGGCACAAGAGGGTCTCGAATTTGGTAGGGACTGATATGGTGAGTCTTAGGACCACTCAATGGACTTTCTGATCACTTTATGACAGGTTATAGACATCTGTAACTTGATTTGGGAACATTGGAAAGAATGGTAAAATTACTAGTAATTTGTGGTGGAATTCACCCTAGGGTGTGAGCAGAAATGTCTCTCCAACTCCTATTCGACCCTCCCAACTTGTCAAACAGAGTATGGGGACGGATATTAGACTTCATTTACTGTCATTTGGTGTGGTTATGAGTTTTGCAACAGGGATGTAAAGCTTCATATTCGAATGCATAGATTCAGTGATATTTGCTTCGGGGAAATGACATGTAATCATAGTTACGGGATTCCTCCTTAGGCCTAACCGTACCCGAATCAAATTCTTCAGAATCGGGTTCTTGGATTTTTCATCGGATTCTTCCACCTCGTTTTGACTAATCTAAATTTGTTTATGTAGGATAAATGTAGCATAATTAGGGTTAGGGTTCAAAATCCTCGATTTCTAATTTTGGGATGAGTGCTGCACCCCTATCGGATTCTTCTGCCGATTCTGAATACACCCACGGTTCGTGTAACCTTGCATGTAATAGCTTAACTTTGACTTATAAATTGTATATGTAATGCTTCAGAACAAAGCATACAGAATGTAGACCATTAACAATATATCAATAGCTCAACAACAACATATAACATCAAGGCCAATTTGCAACACAAATCAGATATACAACTCCATTGAAATGGAAAACCAACACATGGAAACTAGTCACACCATAGCTTGGAAATGTGGACATTTGCATATGAATTTCTGCTAGTTTCGACTTACAGAGAGGATGGGAGACATATTATAGAGCCATAAATCATTCACCCATGCTTGGGCATTAACTAGACTCAACAAGGCACAACTACCATTCACACAAGTGTGGCATCATAGAGAAATATGGAAATATTGAAGTAGGGGATTGAGAGAATGGGAAGAGAGATAGGTCACGAATAGTAGCAGCCTCTTATCTGCAATAACAACACTCCATTAAGCTCCAAATGAGAGGTTAGGGTGGCCTCTCCTACAACCAACTTGGATGAGAGTCTAACTCTCTCGAAATTCGCTCACTAGCAGGGCATGTGAGCACTCACTGGGCAATGGACTTGAGCTAGTGCTTTCCAAAATGCCAAAGGAAAAATCTCAAATGATCAAAAAAGCGATTCTCATTCCTCATGACATATTTTTATAAACCTCCTAAGGTCCTCCAAGGTCAAATTCTCTCCCACAGGCTTCCTCCAACTCATCCTTGATGTTTAGTTACCTCCATGACACTTGTCCTTCTCCTCATCTCTTCATCTTCTTCCAAATTTGAATTGCTACCACCAAACCCCAAGTGCGCCCTCTTGGAGGCTATTTTTAGCCCTGGCATGTCAGACTGTCACAGGTCTGCAATCAGGTCTGATTTGTCATAGAATATTCCATCATTGTTGTCATAAAGCGCAGGGAATCTCTCTCCAAGTGGCACCTACTTTCTTCTTAGCCTCTTCCTTTTCCATGGAGAGTTATTCCTCTTCACCTATTCGAATCCTTGGGCGCATGACATGTTACTTGACACCTCTTCACCTTCCAAGAACATTACATTACTCATAAATTTAAATTTGGGGTTAAGTCATGACATGTGTAAGGAAGAATCTAGCGACCCAAGGTTTTCATGAACCTCCAAATGTCCTTGTGAAGCAATGCCACTTTATTTTCTCCATATTTGTTATTTGTATGACCCAAATTAATGTGTAAATGACAAACTGTTAAGAACCCGTGTCAACCCTCCTCTTTATTTTGTTAGTATATTTTATCGGACGCATATGCTTTGTAAGTCGTCCCATTAGTACGTTGTATTATCCCACATTCATGGAGAGTAAGTAATAGTTATTAAGTTGTCTAGTTATTATGTTGCATTATCCCACATTCATGTGGGTAATAGTTGTTTAGATTAGACTTAGTATATAAGTATGCGTTGAGGCTAATGAAAGCATCGAAGAGTTATTTTGTATTGAGCTTGCTCAAAGGAGGTTGCCCTCTCGAAGTGGCCCGCGATCAATAAAATCTCTTTTGTGCTCCAATATTTCTGTTATATCGTGCATTCTCATTGTTTATAACAGGAGGTTCTCCACATCTGGTATCAGAGCACTTTCCTTGGCACAAGTGGGAAATTTTTTTTTCTTTTCAAAAAAAAAAGAGGGCAAAATTGGGCGGCGACTTTCAGATCAATTTCTAAAACTTTCTGCACAGAATTAGAAGAAACAGGTTGCATATCTGAATTCCTCTTTAAAACATACGCAGTTTCAAAAAAAAATCATCTCATTTGGAGTTCTAAAAGTGGAGATATTGCGGATTTGAAATCAGCAATTTTTCAGAATTTCGGTGACGGCCGCAGAAATTGCATAGCGAAAATCTTTTGACTGGGTGCCCAAATTTCTATTCCGATTTTGTGGGTAGAAGCAGAGTGGTTTGAGTTTCAAAAACAGGCTATAATAGCGATTCTGAGCAATATAGATCAGGTTATGCTCATTTTAAAAGTTTTCGTCTCAAAACCCTAGCTCTAATTACGAGTTTTTGAGCATTGGGTGGAATTTCTGCCACATTATTTTTGGCACTATGATTATTGCAGTAGTTCTTCTTCTTGCAGCGGTATTTTTCATTCGGATCAGGGAATAAACCCTATCCGCTTAACTGTGGGAAGTACTTGGGCATAGCCCTAAAACTCATTGTGAGGAGTACCACATGAACCTCGAAGTAGCTAGCCATTGAGAGGACCCGCCAAGCGAAAAAGGCAACGACCCCCACCAGATTGACTAGATTTCCATCTGTGAGGAAAACCAAAGAGCTGTAGTTTTTGGCCAAGCGGTTAGCAGTTTTACCTGCGCCGTGAAGTGATGGGTATTTCCCCAATACTCAAGCCTGAGACAGCCTTGGTGGCTGAGTGACTACCTTTGAACCATTAGGAAGCCGAATATACCTGGGGTCCATATCTATTTACAATTGATAACATGCAGAATTCCAGACTTGTCACAAATCATTTACTCCAATTCAAGTTGATAAAGCACCACTTTCTAGCACCGCCACAGATCATTTCTTCCAAGCAAATAATTTTTTTTTCTTTTTTCAGCCATATATTCCTTGATTTAGCTCCATTTCCCTTGAAAATTCACTGTAACCCCTGTCATTCCATTCTACATATTTCATTCATTGAGGACCCTATCCCAAGTCCACTTCCCAAAGCCCGAAATTCCATCTCCCTTTTTTACCCCGCCTCTAAATTTCACATTTTTTGTTTCTTATCCCTCAGAAAGTGTCCACAACTTAGTTATCCACTCACGTTTTTCCCTACTCAAAATTTTCCTTTTCTAAAACCCTCTTGTTTTTGTTTTTCCTCCTAAAACTTGCTTAAACTTTCTGATTAAACTTGCTTATGGTTGTCACCCGTGCAAGAGCAAATAGATAAATGGAAGAAGAACTTGTCACCCTCAAGACCAAACTCGAAGATCTGGATCAAAGATTTCTCGACCTCCATCTTCAGTATTCAGCCATGAGCAACCGGAAACAACCCGAGTCTTTTGTCGGCACTGCGTTCTCTGCTTCCAGCAACTTTCGTAGGCCGAAGATTGAATTCCCTCGCTTCAATGGTGATGATCCAAGTGGATGGATACACAAGGCAGAACAATACTTTAATATGCATAACACTTTTGATGTCACCAAAGTCCCACTTGCATCATTTCATTTGGAACGTGCAGCCCTTCAATGGTTCTATTGGTACATTAAGGATCATGAAGAGCCCCAATGGACAGATTTTTGCCAACTCCTTTTGCACCGCTTTGGCCCTAGTGGTTTTGATGAATTTACAGGAGCACTCACCCAACTTCGCCAGACTGGAACTGCGAGAGAGGACAGAATTTGAGAAATTAGTCAAGCACATAGAAGGATTTTCTGATGCATTCTACAGGAGTTGTTTTATCAATGGTCTTAAGGATACAATTCGATCTGAGGTTAACATGTTGTGTCCCAACACAATGATGGAAATCCTAGGGTTGGCTAAGTTGGCAGAAGACAAGATCAGGGTTCAGCAACGCCCCAAATCCACTTTTGTTCCATTCAACAATATGGTTTCCCAAAGACGTCCAATCCCTCCAACTCCTAGACCCACTCCTATCAAGCATTTTTCTGAAGCAGAGATGCGGGCACGTAGGGAAAAAGGACTTTGTTATAATTATGATGGGAAATTCACCCGGGGACATCAATGCACTGAACAAAAGCCCTATCTATTGGATGTGGTTTCTCCGCTTGCACTTGAAATTTGTGAAGCTGCTCAGGATCCAGTAGACGATCAGGTCGACATTTAGCAGCTGCCTGTTGACCCTCATTCTCATGATGAACACTTAGAGATATCTCTCCATCCATTAGTCGGAGTCACCGCCCCACAAACCATGCAAGTCAAGGGTTTCTTCAAGAAGATTCCTCTTATAATACTCATTGATTCTGGTAGCACCCATAACTTCATTGACCCTTAGATTGTCAAACAAGCTGATAGTTTTGTCCATCCTTGCTCCATTTTTCAAGTCATGGTTACTAATGGGAGCACCTTCCCTTGCAAAGGAAAGTGTTGCAATGTGTGTATCTCTATTGGAGATTATAACTTGCGCTCTAACATGTTTGTCATGCCTCTAAGAGGATGTGATGTGATTTTGGGAACTCAATTGTTACGCACACTTGGACCTATCTTATGGGATTTTGCTGAACTGTGGCTGCAATTTTCAGTCAATGGGAACAAACACACATTCAATGGCTTGCAACCAGGTTCTCTCAGCATCATCAGTTCCCATCGCATGGAAAATCTCCTTGAGACAAATTCACATGGTGTCATCGCTCAGCTCCATTTCATTCAGATGCAACCTTCAGCAGTCTCAACTACTCCCTTGGATCTTTCATTCCGATGCACCCTTAAGATACTTGATTTTTCCAAGCTCTTCACTCTTGAGAATGATGCTTACGACAATGGACTTGGGGTTGTCCTCCTTCAAGATGAACATCCCATTGCATTCATCGACAAATCCATTTCTGGAAAGAATTTATCCACCTCTACATATGAGAAGGAAATGATGACTATTTTGTACACAGTACAAAAGTGGTGGCCATCCCTCTTAGAGAATCTTTTCGGCATCAAGATGGATCACCAGAGTTTGAAATATTTCCTGGAACAACAAGTCTCATCCCCAACACAAAAGAAATGGGTTAGCAAACTCAGGGATTATGACTATAAGAAGGCTCAGGACAATCTTGTGGTGGATGCTCTTATCCACACATTTGATGCCCATGTTTCTCTTTCAGTTATTTCTTTGCCTATTCCAACTTGGTTACACTCTGTTCAGCAAGGCTATGTTAATGACTCCTCATTATCTGAAATCATCCAACCGTTGGCTAGTAACCCTTCTGTGGTACCGCATTTCTCTTGGGATGGCTCTTCTCTGAGATACAAGGGTCGTCTGGTGCTTCCCCAGAGCATAGATCTTAAACATAAAGTGTTTTATGAACTCCATGCTTCTCCATCGGCAAGGCACTATAGGTTCATAAAAAAAAAATGAGAGGGCACAATGTCACTTCTTTTGGAAGGGAATGAAACGAGAAATTCAACAGATGGTTTCCGAATGTGCTCCTTGTCGGCACCACCAAGGTGAAACTACACTCCTTTCCGGATTGCTCGAACCTTTGCCCATCCCTACAAGGATTTGGACATATATTTCGATGGATTTCATTCAAGGGCTCCCTAAATATGGAGGGAAGAAAGTAATCTTGGTTGTGGTTGATCGGATCTCCAAATATCATCATTTTTGTGCTCTCAGACCTCCATATACCACCTCCTCAATCGCACAAATTTTCATGGACAAGATATTCTTTCTTCATGGAATCTCTTCTTCCATTGTCTCAGACCGCAACGCACCTTTCACAAGTCATTTTCTGCTTACTGACACCAAACTGAATATGAGTTCAGTTTATCACCCACCAATAGATGGTCCGAATGAAGTCATCAACAACTATTGGGAAACTTATCTTTGTTGTTTCACCTATGAAGAACAACATCTGTGGGCAAAGTGGATCCCTCTCGCTGAATGGTGGTACAATACTTTTTACCGTACTGCATCTCAAATGACTCCATAAGAAGCAGTTTATGGTCACACACCTCTAGTACTCCTTCCATACACCCTGATCAGTTCATCAGTTTAGGCCGTTGACATGATTCTTCAAAACCGACATTAGATTCTTCACCTTTTGCAGGACAATCTTCACATGGTGAGAACCCGCATGAAACACCAAGCCGATTAGCACCGTTTTGAGCGCACTTTTCAAGTCGGTGACATGGTTTTTCTTCGTCTGCAGCCTTATAAGCAATCCTCCTTGAAACTCAACGGGAATCAAACGCTCGCTACAAAGATCTCTTGTCCATAAACAGTTCTTCAAAAGATTGGGTCTGTTGCTTATAAATTGGCACTTCCTTTTTCTTCTTGCATTCAGCAAGTGATTGGCACCAACATCAGAGCACAAATTGTTTTACCAGAACGGGATAATGAAGGATCCATCATTTCAGATTCGACGGCCATCCTCAATAAGCGCACTTGTTAGCTTTGCTCTCGGTCTATCACAGAGGTCTTAATTCAGTGGCACAATATGCAACCAGAGTATGCTACATGGGAACCACTCCTTCAGATTCAGCAACAGTTTCCAGATCTAAAGCTTTGAGGACATAGTTTTTTTTAAGAGGGAGGGGATGTTAAGAACCCGTGTCAACCCTCCTCTCTATTTTGTTAGTATATTTTATCGGACGCATATGTTTTGTAAGTTGTCTCATCAGTATGTTGTATTATCCCACATTCATGGAGAGTATGTAATATTTGTTAAGTTGTCTAGTTATTATGTTGCATTATCCCACATTCATGGGGGGTAATAGTTGTTTAGATTAGACTTAGTATATAAGTATGTGTTGAGGCTAATGAAAACATCCAAGAGTTATTTTGTATTTGAGCTTGCTCAAAAGAAGTTGCCTCCTCGAAGTGGCCCGCGGTCAATAAAATCTCTTTTGTGCTCCAATATTTCTGTTATATCGTGCATTCTCATTGTTTATTGTAGAAGGTTCTCCACACAAACTAAGGTTATCTTGGGTCTCACAACTCCCTTATTGCAAGATTTAAGGAACTAGTAGGTGGGTGAAACATTGCTAACTAGTAGTCTCATTGGGATGGGAACATGACATAAAGGAATTGTGTCAAAGGGAAGGTTCTATGGAGTGGTATAAGAGCAAAAATAAACGTTGCTATAAAATTGGAAATGCTTGACTAAAATATAACCACACATCAAGTATCCAGCATTGGATATTCAAAGCCCAAAATGGCTGATTGCTAAAGATTTGGAGTTTGTTCGAGGCAAGTGTTGCTATTCCTTTACTTTCTTAAGGAGTTGGTCTTTATTGAATTCTATGGAAAGGATTGACCCTCTTGCTTGCCTTTGGCTGCATAAGCTAGGAAGTAAGCTTTAATAGAATTGTGATAGATTGAGGGAACTTGAGTTTTAATAAAATGAATATAAATAGAGAGAGTAGATCTTTATAATGACTATAAAAATATAATGAAAAAAGGAAATTACTATTATGATAAATGTATGTAAAATAAAATAAGATAAACAAAAACGTAAGAATTTACACTAAAATTCAAATATATATTTTTATTAATTTATTGTAAAGTACTTATTATATTTAAAAAACATATTACTTTCCGTACGCATTAATAGAACTAGCTATTAGACCACACTAACCAAACATATATTTAACAACTAACAACATATTTTTATAAACTTATAAATAAAAGGGATGATCAATAAACTTATAAATAAAATGGATGATTTATAAGAACTTTGCATTATTCTAAAATTTGTTTTTTTTCTATAAACTCATTAAATATAAAAGGGACGATTTATGAAAACTTTACATTATTCTAAAATTTGTTTTGTTTTCTTATAATGTTTTAGAATAGAATATTTTGGGTATTGGTTTTTGGGATACGGAATGGTAGTATAGCCTGTCCATTGTTGAAATGTACTGTAAGTTTTTTATTTGGATACCGTGAGTTTGAGATTTTATCTATGGAGCACAATAACCGTTTTTGGCTTTTAGGAAACTTGTTCTCGAAGTTTCGACGTTCCAAGGAATTTTGGAATTTCCAGGGAACTTTCCCAATCCAATGGGAACTGTTCCGGATGGTTGGAAACTTATTGGGAGCTTTTACCCTCTAAAATTGGGAACTTGGGGACTTTTTTTTACGAGTTTCCTTCATTGGGAACTTCCACGCATTCATGATTGCCGTGTTGGTCGTTAACAACATTCCTATTTCCTTTCGACCATACATATATATGATTGACTCAAAAAAGTTCTCTAGAATACTAAGTTGCAATAAAAGTCTTTTTCATGCTACCTTGTCGAGTTGGTGCAATGATCTTTATTTAACGCTCGTGCTAGAGTATTCACTCATCCCTACGCTGAATTGCAGTTATCGCTAATCAATAATAAATGTAAATCTATTTTGACTTATATATATATTAAATAAAAGAAAATGAATTTATTATTTTACTATGTACTTTTAAATAAAAAGTAAACTTTTAACTAATTGGAAATGGTTTAAATCTTACTTTAAAACTAAATTCATATATTACATTTAAATAAAAAATATCTTGATTATTATTTTATAATAATTTAAATTTGAATAATTAGATAGCTTTGCAAATACCTTGGCATAGAATGTTTTGTAAACATATAATATTATAATACATTTTAAACATAGTTGACACAAAACTAATAACTTACTCTATACATATAACCACAAATATAGGGATTATAACTTCTAAAAGTCCCCACTTTAGAAAGAGCCTACCTTATATAATCAATGATGTGGATGGTAATCTTGATTTTATTGTCATTTCCATCTGCTAAGAGGTTCTAGTTACAACTGTAATACAAGGGATAAGTTAAGTCATTTGATTTGTGTTAATGTTTCTTTTTTTCTCTATGTTTCTTTTCTTCTCATGTTTTTTTAATTATTTTTTAATATTTTTTTAATATATATTATTGACGTTCCCAAGCTGTCGTTTCCTGCAAATTTTGGGGAAACCTCTATACGTATCCGATACTCGTACCCACGTTCCCTACGTTCCCGCGTTCCGGAAACTTGTGCAACATAGGATTATATATATATTAAATAATTATTAATATATTTGGAATTTATTATAAACATTTGTAGTTGCTTGTAAGTATAATAATTTACTTTCTAGTTCAAAAAAAATAGGGCAATTAACAAAAGGGTCGAGTGTTTTTTCATTATTAGCACTTGATTATAAGCAAAATACGCTTTACCTTTAGGAAACTTAAGCTTAACAATTTACAATTTACACCAAGGCCCATGAAGGGTTTTAGAGACAAATGCCTAATTCTATAAGAATTTTTTTCCACACATTTCTTGTTTATGATGATTATGTTAAAATTCATTATTTTGTTGAACTAAGACATCCTATTATTAGAAGACAGAACACATTAAGTAAGTGCTCACACAAATAGATCATAGATCAACACATTGATGTTTACGTGGTTAAAACCCCCAAGTTAAAACCTCCAAAGAGGGAAATAATCTATAGCCCTAGCCAAATGGCTACTTGAGACAATATATTGAGAAAAGGAAAAATATTTTATATATGCGTTTCTTACAATTGATCATCAAGCAAATGACCCTCCATGCTCTTTAAATAGAGGTCATGGATCATTCTGGTGTTCAACAACATATCAATAATCATTAAGTTTGTACTAGGTTCACAACCAATACAACTTTACGGTTACATGCAAGTCTAGACTCGAATTTAGGTATTACACCTTGGCCTAATTGGCTACTATATAAATTTTTTAAGAGCTTTGGTAGAATTGCAACCTCGTTAATTCCCAAAAATAAATGTATTTTTTAGTATAATGTAAGAAATCAAGCCTTTCATGCCTTTAAGGAATCTATGTATATTGGGATCTACTTGTACTACTATAGTATTGGCAGTGGTTGACTTGATTACTTGACTTTTATCTTGGAAGGTGATATATTTGGAAAAGGTGCAGGGGCGATGTTGATGTAAGAGGAATATTCATTAGCGTTTAACGGTTAACAATGGTGGACTTCCTTCATGCCATCATTAGGTGGCCCCCCTTCCTTGATTGGGCATTCTTTTCAAGCCTTTGTAGTTTAGTGTTTGGGGTTTAGGGTCACTATGATGTTTGGGTATGATTATGAGATCATCTAAAATAAGGGCAAGAAGAATGTGGTGGTCGATGCGTTGTCAAGAAGTACGAGGAAGAAGGGTCCTTATTTTCTTCAACCGTATTGTTGGCAAATTGTGAAGTAGAATTACTCTAAGAATGTTTAGTTGATAGAAAGGTTGTTCAACATGTCCAAAAATCTATTGGAAGATCTAAATGCCCCTAGATTCTACACATGGAAAAATGACACATTATGGTAGAAAGGGATTGCCTTTTTGGTGTAGAATTCTTTTCTAAAATCAACGGTGGTACATTCATTTCCCACAGAGGGTCACTTTGGCTTTGAGGAAACATATATGAATAGTTTAATTGTTCATTATGTTTTACTTGGAAATGTAGAGGGATCTTGAAATATGTTCTGGTATTCCTCAAGAATGTCGTCGATCTATTGCTGTTGTCAGGAGCTGCATTGTTTGGCGAGTCGAGTAGTTGATGTAGTCTTCCTAGAATGCTAAGGCTTAATCATGATCAATGCGAATTTTTGAGCATGGTTGATAAGCGTCTTTGTTTGTTTGACAGATATCATCACAACTGTTGATGTAAGTCGTCCCTTTGGTATGTCGTACCATTGGTTCCACACTTTGACGATCACCTTCTAAGGACACGATTGATAACTTCCATGTTGATCCCATAAGTAAGGTTTCTTAAATAGGGCATTAACTACAGAAAGCGGAGCCATGTCAAAGAGTACTTCATCTTCAAAAGGATTAATGAAGTAGATGATTTTGCATTATCGGGTGATTCTCAATTTATGTCCATCATTCATCCAACCGATATTACAAGGCTGAGGATGTGGAGTGGTGACAAGACCAAGTTTCTTCACAAGATATTTAGAAACAAAGTTCTTCTCGCTACCATTATAAACAATTAGATGCAATGGATTGTTTTGAACCCATATTTATGTATGGAACAGGCACTCTCTTTCCTCCTCGTCGACGATAGGCGATGTTGTCGATTTGGTCGTTGTCGATGTCAAAAGGGTTTATGCTTTTGGGTCAGATTCTACCAGAGTTTATTAGGACAAATCATATGTAGACAATTTGCCAAAAATGTCTTTCGAGCTTTGCATTCTGACGTATCATGCTATGATGAATTGCGATAATGACACCATTTCTCGGTAGGGGGTTGTTTGCTACGTTCCCGTTTGTCTTGTTGAGAGTGATGTTTGCCAGAGTCTTGCTTTGGCGGGGTCAGGTGAGAAGGGTGTCTTGACTTGCCAGAGTCGGTTGGTGCCTTCTTGTCGAATGTTCAACATGTCGGCTTGGTCGCAAAGCGTTCGTTTCTTTTCTGCTTAGCTTCAAGCTTACTGATGTAGTGGAATGCATCCTGTTTTCCCTTAAGTCTGCTACCTAGACTACGGGGTCAGCAGTGTTCAGGCACCTCATAAATAAATAACTGTTTTTAGGTTTTTTGGATGACAATGGAAAATCAGACAGAATGGAGACAATATACAGTGAGACTATAATCTGATATCATCAGAAAATGTTGATGTATATGTAACTACGGAATGTATTCTTCTATGTATTAACCCGATGTTTATTCCAGGATGTTTCTATTATGTATTTGAGTCATGTGGTCATGCCCCGATGTTTCGATCGGGAAGATTAATAATGTAATCAAGTCATATCAAGTCATTAGGTAAGTCCCCACAGTTTCGGGGCACTTGAGTTATTATAGACTAATTAAGGTGTAGGCTCGAGTAATAATTATTAGGTCGAGCCTACGTGTGAAATGGCAATTCAAGTGAACGGACTAATATAAATAGAGAGGGTGAGTCTCTCTATTTATCACCTGTGAATTACATCACTTGCTCTCTCAAGTGTGGCGCACCTTTGGAGAAGGAAATACTTTGGCTTGACAGAAGACAGAAGGCTGCTATTGTGTTGGGAGGTCATCTTACTGTTTTGGATCACATCTTGTGGTGATACTATCTTAGAGGAAGTTGAGGGGTTTTCTCCATTTATGGTTTCCCCTCCTAAAACTCTTTGTCTCTTGTCTCTTGTGATGTGCTTATGTGATTGCTGTACTTGTTATTCTCTCAGTGAAAAGATCTTAACATAATGTTAGCTTTAATGTTGAAAAACTAACTTGGTATCAGAGCTAACCTGAGAAGAAGACACTGTGCAGCTGCGGAAGCTAGGGCTTCCTTGTTTGTGGACTTTTCTCCACTATTTTTCAGCAAAAGTAAGGTGGACTTACTCTCCTCCCTAGGGCGCAACTTTCTGTCCAAACAGAATTCAATTCGGAGGACTTTCAGTTTTGGACCTGTCACTGGGGCCAGAAATTAGGGCTTTTTATTGAAGAGGAATTTTTCAGTGGGACCAAGCCTGGATTGTTCTCCTATCCAAAATCAAAGTTAGGAACAAGTTTGAAGGCATTTGGGTGAATAGAACTCCAGAAAAGCAAAACCCTAGTTGCTCCTGAACCAGCTCTGCAGGATTTCAGCTCAAGCTTCAGATTTG
>LPNX010472289.1:69898-243980 GCA_001517045.1 Pseudotsuga menziesii | reverse complement strand
CTAGTTTTCAATTTAAAATCGAAATGTCAGCTAGATTGGAACCAGCAACATTTAATCCAAATGATATCCATGAAAGTTGCCTTGAAATTTTTGCAAATAAACACTGGATCAATTTCTTTGAGAAATTCAATGGGCACAATGAGCAAGCTAGCTTAGCTTTTGCTGAGATCTTCAATGGAGAAAGAGCTAGAGTGGGGAACTTGCAAATTGGACTGTCAGAAGACATTCTAGCTCAAGTCATTGGTCTGCCACAGCAGGGGGAAAGGTTTTTCAAGACAAAACAGTTTAAAGAGAAAGTATGGATGCCATTTTTATGCAGTTCTAGGGCAGGATCAATCAATTGGAAAAAGGGGATACCAAGAAGTTGGCTAGTTCATCCATGGGATGAGATAGTTTACATCATTCAGAAATTTGTTACATGTGAAGGCAGATTTAGCATTATTTACCTCTATCACATCAAGCTGCTACAACATTTGAAAGGGGAATGTGAAATTAATATGCCTTACTTCCTGCTTCAGAGCCTAACTAAGATGGCCAAAGCTGTCCAAAGGCGTCCAAAAGATAAGGTAACAAGTCTCTTTCACTGTGGTCTTATTAAAATCATTATCCAGTATGAATTACACAAGCAAAATCTGACATGGACATAATTCCTAGCTCATAATCAATTTGAAAATCAAGAAGAGTTGCTTGAAGGAGATGCAAAGGAACATGAATTGCTGATGCTGACATACCCTGAGGCAACAAGCTCAAAACCACCGAAGGGGAAGAAGAAAAAGAAGGAAGTATTGCTGATTACTAATAATGAGGATAGCTCTGAGGCAACAAGTTCAAAACTGCCTCAGAGAAGGATACAAACTAGAAGTGTGAAGAAGAAAGAAAAATAGTATCAAAAACAAGATCAGCTCTTCACCACCTATCAGAGAAAGTCAAGAAAATACAAGCAAGTTCAGAGCCAATCAGCATTTGAAGATGAGGAACATATTCATACTTTGGAGAGTCCAGGAGAAGATCTAGCAGCTGAAACAGTACAGGATATTCCATATCCTGATGAGATAATCAGGCAGACAAAGAAGATCAACCTTTTCCTAGACCAGCAAGAAAGAGAAAAAGAAAAGCAGTTCAAACAGGAATTACCCAAAGATTCAAGTTCTCTCTTCTCAGAACAGCAGGCTATGGAAGAGGAAAAAGAGCATTCAACACAAGAGCATGGAAAATTGGATGTGGATGCAACTTTTGAGTAGCTTCCAATAAAGATGAAGAAAAAGAAAGCTTCCAAAAACAGTAAGGAGATCAAGAGATTGAAACTCGAGCTAAAGGAACTTGAACAAAAGAATGAGAAGTTAAGGGAAGTTAATTGGAAGCTAAAGGTTTAGAGAACACGTATCACTAAGCAAGCCTATAGATGGTACAAGCAAAGGAAGGTTTACAAGGCTAAGTATGAAAGGTTGAAGATTCTCTATGCATCTCGGGCATCAACAGATGCCTCATCACAGACTGAAGACTAAAGGCAGGATAATCAGCAATAAAATTTTGGTTTTGAACAGGGTCAAAGTTTTTGGCATGAGGACATGCAACAGTTTCCTCTTGGGGGAGATGTTGGGCACCGTTTTTGACCCCTTTTTGCCTCTTGAATATCTTTTATTTCCTTCATAAAAAATCCATATTGAGTAGAAAGCTTTAAAGATCATCTATAAACCTTGGTTAAAGAGGTATTATGTCATTGCTTGTTAATAAATTGGGTTTTGTGACTTTTTAAGCATTTTAAACTAGGATTTTTACTTAGACTACGGGATGTACTAACTTCCCGTATTTCCTCCAAGGTTGAGTAATTACAGGACAGCTAGGAGGGAAACGGAAGATAAAGAATGGATCCTTAATGTCCACAGATGGATGAACATACAACAGTTAGGTGAGATGGCCTGTGCAGGTGTCGAGTCAACTAGAGTCAAAGATGGCCACCTGTTCCACATCCAGCACAAAAGGAGGAACAATACTGATTTTGTTGAACTCCACGATTCTGAGGATGACCTCGTTAGCTATTATCATTAATTAGATGTAGGTTTATAGCATTTACAGTTTGAGTTTGAATTTGTATAAATTATTCACAAGACAATGAAGAAAGGATCACGATTTTGAAGAGGAATGCACTCGTGCTTCTAAACTGCGTGATATTACTGTGTAAACAATTTCTGGTGAATGAGAATAAAGCTTTAGTTCTGTGAAATCTTTCATTGTGTGTTGAGCAAGGCTTTGGAGGGCCCCCATCGTTGAGTTCACACACTTTCATGTTGCCGGTAGATCGATTTGGTGGTTGCAGCGATTTACTTCTGGTGTTAGCTATCTAAATCGTGTCATTGGTATGCATTTTCTTGTAATTTCCAGTTTATAAATCGCAGAACAAATTCAGTCAAGTTTTAAATCGATTCTATTGATTCTCTGTTCCTTTCATTTACGGTTCAAGTTACAAATTCTATTGTGCTGTATATCACTGGCAATATTGGATAAACTCTATTTTTTTTACTGGTTAAAGACTGAATGTGTTGAAGGTTTAAACCAAGATTTTAATTCATTATATATTGTTGTTTATCCAATGGTGAAATGGTAAAGGACATTTACAAATTACGAATACTGTCTTGTAATAGATTTTGATTAGTAATTGTTCCTTCAGCGCTGGTAGAACGATGTAGTTTGATCCTAGGGTTATAGATCTGTTATTTAAATTAATTTTTACCTCAGTCCTTTGTGCTTTCACAAATCAATTACTGTGTGCTTAAAATGAAACAAACGAAGTCACCCTTGTAAAAGGATTTTTGTCTCTGTGAGTTGCAGTATTTTAGTTTCTGTTAGTAGATTCAATTCCAGTTAGCTAATTTCCAAATGAGTCTAGCCTCTATGTCCTAAACCTGGATGTGTCTCGAAGTCTACAGACCCGGATTGATTTTAAATTCAAGTTCTGATTAATACTGATAGATCAGAGCCCAACAAAGATTCCTTCTGAACTTTGCCATACTTCCAGACCTAGGAAATAATGCATTAACGCAAGGTCTTTCATCTCAAATTCTTCTGTGAGTTTCTTCTTTCTTTCCATAATGTGTTTCTCATTCCCTGTCAAAAATAAGTCATCCACATATAATAGTAGTATGACAGGTTCATCTTCTACAACCTTGAGGTAAAGGTTAGGATCAACTTTACTCTTGGTAAAGACCATGCTCATCATGAAACTATCTATCCTTAAATACCAAGCTTGAGGAGCTCGTTTTAGGACATACAGGGCCTTCTTCAACTTGCATACGTGAGTATGTCTATATTCAACTTCACATCCTTGTGGCTGTTCTATGTATACTTCTTCTTCAATCACACCATTTAGGAAGGTTTTTTTCACATCCATCTGGTGTAATTCCCACTTCATCATGGATGCAAGTGCCATGATAGCTCTAATCAAAGAATACCATGCTATTGGGGAAAATTTCTCTTCATAATCAATTCCCTCTTTCTGAGAGAAACCTCTAGCCACAAATCTTGCTTTATACTTCTTGATACTTCTGTCAGCTGCATGCTTTATCTTGTAGATCCATTTGGAGGATACTATACTCTTTCCTTCTAGTTTGGGAGCTATTTCCCATACATCATTCTTCATTATTGACTGGTATTCTTCAATCATTGCTTCTACCCATTCTTTCTTCTGCATTGCTTCTTCTTAGTTTGTAGGTTCTTGATCTACAAGATCACACATCAAAGCTACATAGTTGGAAAAAGTATTAGGTTTCTTTCTTTCCCTTGTGGAGCCTTCAGGAGCTCCATATATTTCTGCCTCTTGTATAATCTCTCTTGTCCAAGTAGGCTTTCTCTTTCATGACATCTCCATTGTAAAAGGTTCTTGTGACTCTGCCATGTCATGTTCTTCAGGAGTTTCTTCTTCAGGGAGACATGTAGTTTCTTGATTTCTGGGAGGTGTCTCTTCTTCATTCACTTCTTCATGTTGGCACTTCCTGGATCTATTGAGGGCTACCTCTTCATTGAATGTCACATCTCAACTAATTTGCATGTGATGGAATCCAGGAATGTAAATTCTGAATGCCTTGGATACTTCACAGTACCCAACAAATATCCCCTTCTTTCCAAAAGGGTCCAGCTTGGTTCTTTTCTCTTTTGGTATATGAATATATACTGGACAACTAAATATTTCTAGGTGACTTACCTCAAGCTTCTTTCCCATGAACATCTCTTCTGGAGTCTTGAATCCAAGAGAACTTTGAGATATTCTATTCTGTACATACACAACAGTTCTTGTTGCTTTTTCCCATAGATGCATTGGAAGATCTTGATCATATATCATTGTCTTCATTGCCTCCATGATGGTTCTATTCTTTTTTAATGAAACCCCATTCTGTTGAGGATTGTAGGGAGTAGTTAGTTCCCTCTTGATTCCGGAATCTTTGCAAAAGGCTTCAAAATCTTTTGAGGTATAATCTCCGCCATTGTCTAATCGGAGTGTCTTTATTTTCTTGTCTGAAAGATTCTCTATCAAGGCTTTGAACTCTTTGAATTTCTCAAACACTTCACTCTTTGCTATCAAGAAGTATATCCAATTCTTTCTTGAATAGTCATCAATAAATGTGATATAATATTCAAAGCCACTTAAGGATGTAGAGGACATTGGACCACATACATCTGAATGAATCAATTCCAACATACCTTTGTTTTTGTTTTGCTCTTCGAAAATGGATTCTTGATGTTCTTTCCCTTCACACATCCTTTGCAAATTCCTTCATGCTTGATCTTCATGTCTGGTAATCCCATCACTACTTTGTTCACATGAGGTAGAGCCTTGTAATTAATGTGGGCAATTATTATATGCCATAGTTCACTAGGGTCAGTGGAATCATGAACAAAGGTTGTTTTTGAGTGCCCCTTGAGTTTATACAAGCCTCCTTCTTCTTCACCAATGATGATTGCATCTTCAATATTCTTTCCTTTGGGCCACATGAGTACTTGACCATCTATGAAAGAAACTCTGAATCCTTTCTTATATAAAGCTGAGATAGAAAGTAAGTTCTTCTTTATACCAGGTACATATAATACATCTTTCATCTTTAGGGGATTACCTGAATCAAGTTTGTATCTTGCTTCACCAACTCCTTTGATTGGATATTGATAGTCATCTCCTAGGGATACTTTCTGAGGAGAGATATTTTCTTCAAGTTTGGACAAAATTTTCTTTTGTCTCGTCATGTGCTTTGAAGCACCACTATCAATAAGCCAAGTGTCTTCTCCATGTGTTGCAGACCTAGAGAGTGCAGAGAATAGTACATACTCTTTTGCATCTTCTTCTCTTGCTTGATTTCATGGAGGTCCTTCCTCTTCTTCTTCTTCATCCTCATCTTTAGCTAGATGATCATGGTATATTTTGTTGTTGTTGATCCTCTGCTTATATTCTTCCCTCTTCATAGGACAATTTCGGGCAATGTGTCCTATCTTATCACAATGAAAACATTGAAAACCAGAGTAGTCTTTATCTGGAGGATTTTCCCTTGTTCTTTGGATTCTTCTGGGAGGTTGAGACTCCTTGAAATTTCTTCTCTTGAAATTATATTGAATTCTTCTTCTCTTGGTGTGAGTAGCTAGGGCTTGATCATCTTCCTTTAGTAAGGCTTCTCTATTTTCCACTCTAGTCTCCTCTTGACTGCAGTCTTCCCATACCACATCAAACTTCATGCTTTCTTTTCTGGCACACATAATCTAAATGAAATATTCCTAGGGTCTAGTGAGACCATTGAGAGCAATCATAACCATTTCATCTTCATCAAGCTTATCTCCAATAGCTTCTAGTTGCTCTTTGATCTGAGAAACCCTTGTGAAGTAGTCTTGGATGGATTCTCCATGACTCATCTTGGTGCTCTTTAGTTGAGCTCTTAGATTCATATTTCTATTGATGTTTCTTCCCTCATACATTCTGGATATGCCATCATACATTTATTTTGGAGTCTTATCGGATGACACTTGAGGGATCAAGTGATCCTTGATGGAGTCGGCAATAATCCTTTGTGGCCTAATCATATCCTTCCCGTGCTTCTGCTTGGATTCAGCTTCTTCAGGTTCTGTAAATTCTTCTTTGACATACTTATCAAGATCATTCTCTTGGAGAATGAGACCAATCCTGTATTTCCATGCTCGAAAATTCTCTATGCCTTCTAGCTTGTCCTCAAGCTTAGTGCTTGGGGCCATCTTGTCAGAAAATCACAAAAAATTGAAATTCTACAGAATGAGAAACTGAACTTACCAGGAGATGCGCTTGACTGAGGTGAGTTGACTGGTGTGTTTGGTTTCTAGAGATCTCAAGTCTTCACCTTCCAAATCAGACTTGCAAGATTCAGCTTCCAACTGTTTTCTAGTTCAGCAGTTTTCTGGTGCAACTGTCAAACTAGGGTTTGACTTTCCCAAGGACTTGCACACCCAAAAAAATCGATTCTAGGCTCAAAATATGCGCTCTGGGAGGGTACAAATTTCTATGCAATTAGTTTTCCGAAACTCAAAATTTTTCCTGAAACCCTAATTTCTTTCGGGCAGAGAGAAAGGGCTATTTCACCTTATGAAAGTTGTCCTATTCAGGATAGCTCTGATACCATGTTAAAATTCCATATGCTAAGCTAGATCATCAGTATTTAATTTTAATTTCATAACAAAAGCATATAAACAGGATCACTGAAAGAAACAGTATCATAAGAACAACACAGATTTATCCTAGGAAAACCCTAAAGGGAAAAACCCAGCAAAAGCTTCCTCAATATAGATGCCCCATAAAGATAAAAGGTAAAACCAGAAGACTAATCCTCCTCCTTCTCCAGCTACTTCTCTCTCCTTCACTAATGCGCTACACAAGTGAGTGTGTGTGTTCCAAATGAAGAGCGCCACACCTCTATTTATATTCGTTCGTTCACTTAATAATTAATTCAGTCATGTAGGCTCAAGTAATCCTAATTTAATCATGTAGGCTCGAGTAGCCACAACTGGGGTGCTAATGACCCACCTTACAATTTGAGGGGAATTCCTCATGACTCTTATTAGTTCTTTGATTAGAAGCATCAGGGTATAAATAAATACAAGTGGTTCTCTCGGTAGGACCATCCGAGACCACAAAAAATACATATAGAATATTCTTCAAAGTTACAATATTTCAACAGGAACCATGTGCAATGTCTACCTTAGAAGTGCTCCAAAGTTGTCCTACACAACACAAAAAATTATTGACTGCCTTAGGAGCCATAGAACCGGGTGACACGAATCTGATTCATTTCAATCTGGAGAACCTCAAACCTAGATTACCTCACAAACTGTCTTTTCAAATCATAACAAGAGTAGTTGGAAAAAAGGTCTTTAGGACTGTTCTAGATGAAGGTTCTTCAACCTCTATTTTGTCTCTGTCCTGTTGGAAAGCCATTAGCTCCCCCGAGCTTGTAAAATCATCGATGACCCTAAAAGCCTTTGATGGAAGAGGTTTCTAGCCCCATGGCCTCATGCCAACCCTTTTAGTAGAGCTAGGGTGAAAAATTGTTTCCATTTAGGTGGAAGTAGTGGATGCCCCGTTAGACTACAATCTTCTCTTAGGAAGAAATTGGTTTTACACTATGACCGATGTTGCTTCGATGATATTTAGAACCCTCTAGTTTCCACATTTTGGAAGAATTGTGACGATTGATCAACTTGATTTCTGCACGCCGGACGTTACTACCCCTATGGAAAATAATGTCCTCTTGCTAGGTTAGTCCCCTCCTCCTGGGCCAGTCATTTGGGGTAGGGATGTTGAAGGACTTCGACCTCATGGCGGTCATCTTTCTAGGATGGCTATAGCTCAGAAAATCCTTCACACTGGCTATTTCTAGCCTTTTATTTTTAAATATTTTCATGAGGCTGTTAAGAAATGCCCACCCTGTCAACACTTTTATCTGAAAAAGTGCACCCATCCTGCTCCGTTACACCCTGTCATTGCCATTGGCCCTTTTTCCAAATGGGGGATAGATTTCATGCATTATAAGCCTACCTTAGTTGGGGGGCATGGTTACATCGTTGTAGCCGTGGATTATTTCACTAAGTGGGCTGAGGCTATGCCTACATATGCAGAAGATGGTAAGATTTACTCCCTCTTCCTTTTTAACCATGTAAAAGATAAGTTTGGATTTCCTCAGTCTATTGTCACTGATCACAGATCACATTTCTAGAATCAGATGATGACAGAGTTAAGTGGCAAGTTGGGTTTTCACCATGAAAACTCAACTCTCTATTATCCACAAGCTAATGGTCAAGTTGATTCCATTAACAAATTTTTAAAAACTATGCTACGTCGGATGGTTTGAGATCACAAATCCAACTGGCACCAGACTCTCTTCTCCACTCTATGGGATTATAAAACTTTAGTGAAAAAAACAACTGGTTTTACACTCTTTCAGTTGGTATACGGACTAGAAGCTTTCCTACCTATTATGCGTCAGATTCCATCTTTGAAACTTTCCATTGAAATTCTACCTAATACTTCTACTGAGGAAGAAAGGTTTTTATACTTGACCAACCTTGATGAAACTAGATGAGATGATTCCTTAGTTAATGAGGCACATAAGAAATGCATCAAGGTGTTGTATGATAAATCTGTAGAACCTCATGTGTTTAACGAAGGTGACCTAGTCCTGACTTATGATCAGAGACATGATAAGCTAGGAAAAGGGAAGTTTGAATCAATGTGGTATGGTCCTTTTGTCATTTCCAAGGTTTTAGAGAAAGGGGCCTATGAGCTTGTGGACTATGATGGAGTCCACTTTGGGAATCCATGCAATGGGTTGTGTTTGTGCCAGAAATTGTTCCAAGACTACAAGAGAACAAGCCAACACAATCTCAAAAATCACAATAAAGTAAAATAGGGTTTTCTAGGGTTTTGGTTGAACAGTTTG
Organism: Pseudotsuga menziesii; assembly: GCA_001517045.1. Classification (NCBI taxonomy): domain Eukaryota; kingdom Viridiplantae; phylum Streptophyta; class Pinopsida; order Pinales; family Pinaceae; genus Pseudotsuga; species Pseudotsuga menziesii. Next base: position 235,041 of record LPNX010472289.1, on the reverse strand, counting down.
AAGACAAGAGGGAAAAAATTCATAAGACCAAAGCAAACACTAAATCATGAGCATTTAAATGATTGAGATGCATAACATATAAACCTTAGTCCAACAGAATAAACACAATACTGAGTTTCACCCACATTTAGCAACAATTTCAAGCATAAAAACATTAAACAAGAAATGAATATACCAACTGAGTAATCAACACAAATTAGAAATGAAACTAGTCAATAATATGAAGGGAATATAGTGCATATATTTCATAGTTGAGTCCTCAAAAACACGTAAGAGTCTTTTACTTAGCTCACAAACAAAGCCAGATAGGCTCCCCTTGTCAGCAAAAAATCAAACCCTTTGTCTTCTTTCAGACTTACATTTATCCTATTCCTTCAAAATCAGTTGAATAACTGAACCCTAACTGCTTTTAGGCTATCTATCGCATAGTTCGATCTAAACTATCAATATACAAAAATAAAATGACTTTCCAAACTTAACTAATAACTAACTCTCTTAACTAACTTTACAGGTCTTTAGCTGCTTCAACTTGTAAAGAAATCCCCTCTAAAGCATGTGCTTTCCTTCTAGATTTGAAATGATCTACCTCCAAGTCTGCAACCCTCCTTGTTAACTCCTTATTCTTTTGAGTCAGCACGTGGATAGTCTGCTTTAGCAGTGTGAACTGATCCTCTGTTTGCATTTTCCTTTTAAGAATCTTCCCTAGAAACTGTAATTAATTCCTGGTAATGATTGTTAACCTCTTCCAAGTCTTCTCTAAGTCTCCTGTTTGCAGTAACTAATCCATCATTTGTTTCATGCATACATTCAACTTGATATTTGTATTACTTAATGCTTCTTTGCAGGTTTTCCTTTTCAGAATCAATACATTTGTCTCCTGAGATTGTTTGCATCCCTTTTGGTGTCCATGGGATTTTCAGTTTCTTATAGATTTCTTCATCCTCCTTCATAAGCTCTGTGGAGGTCACAAGAATCTCTGGATGTTCTTCAGTTTTAGTATTGTAGTGAACTTCTTCTTCAACTATATTTGTTTTCTCTAGAAAAGAACTCTTTACCTCATTTTGCTGTTGTTCTTGAATCATCTGATTTCGAATCTCCAAGAAAATATCAGAAATCATAGTATCAGTGAAGATAGATTTATCTTTTGATACTATTGGTTTTTTACTTTTCATAATTTCTTTATTGTCATTTTCACTATCATCCAATTTCTCTTGAGATGATGAATCTTTTATTACTGTAACCTTTTCTTTAGCCAATTCGGGATTCAATAGATTCTTCATGTTTAACCTAAGTTTGTTCTTTGGCCTTGTCTTAGGTCTCTAGACTGCTCCAGCCTCTCCCAACATCTTCAAAACCTTTCCTTAATGAGTTATTGAGGCAAATTCAACAACCTTCATTTTTTTCTTTCTGGACACTGCTTCCTCATCACAATGAGTGTGAATTTCTTACTTAACACAAACTTTAGCTTCATTAGTAACTAGAACTCTAGCCTCATTAGACAAGTATTTTTCATCCTCTTCCGAAAGTACTGTAATGGGGCTTTGCTTCTATTATTTAACCTCCTCCATTACATCTTGATTTGGTTCTGCAAGTAAAACTTCTTCAATTGGCTCAGCTTCCTTCATCTCTGTTTGTAGAAATTTTCTTTCCTCAACATTAACTCGCTGTCCAAGGTCAATATTTTCATTTTCTTGATTCGAAGGTTCTCCTGGTTTATCAGTTTCTTCATCTTTGACTATGACCCTTTTTCTAAGCTTCTTAATCAGAGTTTGACCCTTATCTACCTGTCTTTTTTGAGATTGTTCCTCCTGCTCAGTCTTGAAACCTGACCAAAATAAGAAAAGCTCCCATGTCTTTCCTCTTTTTTGCAATACAGTACTTATGATGAGTTTTATGAGCCCATGGTGAAAAACTGATTGTTTTGTATGGTCCTGGTGTTCTCTCACCCTACATGACATATTCTATAATATTTTCAAAAAGAAGAAAGGAAGATTCATTTTAGATTCATGACTGAGATGCTGAAGGAATCTAAAATGATATTTGAACACAAAGGAAAATCTACCGTCACAAGTGACATAGCTTTACAATATTTTAATAGGCTCAATCCACTCAGGTTTAAAGTTTTGAATGGGAACACCTTTTCCCCAGTCTGCTACTACACTAGGAAGCAGATATCTTTGAGCATCAAAGGTGAAGGGTACCTTTTTGAACCAGAAATCTCATTGATCCAGAATCCCTGTTGCTTTTGCTAGTAACTCTCTAGTTAGTTTCAACTTCAAAGTGTCAAAAGACACTACATACTTGTCTAAACATTGAGAAAACTTGTAAGAAACCTACGAATGATAACCTTCAATCTTTTCGAACAACACTAACCATCCTGCTTCTGCAAACAAATGTGCACAATCTGGAAAGTTTTTTACCCAACTTAAGTATGAGGGTTCTGCCCTATTGGTCTTTCCACTCTTTTTCATTTTGAAAAATTGTCACACAACATCTCTCAATAAAACATAGCTTGACTATCTTTTGAATTTTGTTAAACTAACAGACAATATTGTATAGGGAAACCTTAAATTGACCTCTTCTCATTTAAGCTGGACAATACTTTTAATTTCATGATTGGGCATCCATCATTTAGTATCAATTAGGCTTTAACAACTGATAATCTGTCCTTAATTTAGTCATTAATCTTCTGTTTAGAAAAAACCCCAAATTAATGAACCTTGAAAATCAGTTCGCAGCCTACCTGTTAAAATGATTAATCCAGCTACTGGAATCCTGTTCTCCTATTTGTTAGGTGTGAAACTGCATGCCCCAATCTTCTCTGACCTTTTTGACAACTTTAGATGACCGCTTCCTGAATTCCTCAATTTTTCTTTGTTTCAAAATTCTGATTTTCAAGTACTGATTATTCACCACGATCTCCACCTGCTCTAGGTGCATTTCATGAAAAAACATGATTTTAAATGCCTCTGTCTCATTATGATATGCTATCATTATTGCCTCACTTCTGCAAGAAACCACCTCAATTTACCTTCACGATGATACTGACACTTGTCATAGTGATTAACATATGAATGTTCTCATGGTATCAGCGTCTCCCATCACTAACAACTAATCTTTCTCGGCATCGTCGATCGGAGGTTCAAGAATGAATGAATCATCACTTACCATTACTAACAACTAATATTTCTCGCGATCGGCAATCGGATGTTGTATCAACTATTTCATCGGATCTTTAAACCGGATTGCTACCGCAGTGTCGGTGACATAGACCACTAGCTTCACGATCGGTGATTGGAAGTTCTATCAAATATCTTGTCGACGCTTTAAATAACTATGCTGCACAGTCTTGGCACTTGAGAGAACTAAATCTCCGCAACGCTGAAAGATGATTTTTAAATTTACAAAAACTCTATCAACTACCTCGTCGGCGGTTTAGACCACTAAGCTGCCGCAGTGTCGGCACTTTAAAGAACTAAATCTACGCAACGTTGAAAGATGATTTTTAACTTTGCAGGACTTTCTTGTAGCACCTGTGCGCATTGTTTTTTGGCTTGCGCTACAAGAAAATTCAAGTTAATGATCTGCAAAAATTAAGCTAATGAATGGGTTTAAACTTGGTTTAGGAGTCTCATTTAAAATTTTATGCTATTTTTTAGACCTTTTCAATCCATATAAGCCTTATATAAGCCCTTTGATTATGAAAGAAAACCAAAACTTGTAAAAATAAAGTAAGAAATCAAATAACATAAAGGCTAAAGGAAAAAAATTCAAAGTATGCCAATAAACAAGATTTTCTAGAAATAAAAAGTAAAACCAAGCTTCAAAACACAAATAAAAGTATTAAAAGATCGAAAACAAACACATGACCTAAAGTATTAGACAACCCTCACCTTCCAAGGTCTGTATAACAAAAGTATTATTTTCCAAAAACTTTGATACTATGAAAGGACCAAACCAAAGGTTATCAAGCTTGCCATGCTTTCCTTTCTGCTCCTTCCTAGAATCCCATCTCAAAACCATGTCTCCCACTGAAAAAGTATTATCTTTGATCTTCTTATCAAATATTTCTTTGATCTTCAACATGTACAATTGAGCCTTTTCTTCCACTTTTTCTCATTTTTGCTGTAACTCTATCGTTGCATAAATTCTTCTTTGCATATCATTAGGTTCTTCCTGGAAATCTTGAAAAAAATTCATCACTTGGATGCCCAACTGAATAGGAAAAACTGCATTTGTACCATATACTAATTGGAAAGGAGAAGTTCCAGTTGCTTGCTTAACTAATATTCTGTCTGCCCATAATGCATAATTTAGCATAGAATCCCATGATCTTTTATTATGCTTAAGTAACTTCCCGATACTCTGAATGATATTTTTATTAGATGAATCAGCTAACCCATTCCCCTGAGGATAATAAGGAGTCGAGCGTTTCAATAGGATACCATTCTTTTCACAAAATGCCCCCATAGCCTTAGATTTAAAGGCTTTAGCATTATCAATCAATATTTTCTGTGTACATCCAAATCTACTGAGAATATTTTCTTCAATAAAATCTATGATCACCTTATCTGTGGAATTCCTTGTGGGAATAGATTCTACCCACTTAGTAAAGAAATTTGTTGTAGTCAAAATCCACTTATGTTGCCCTGAGGAAGATGGATTTATCTACCCTATGAAGTCCAAACCCCACTACTGAAAAGGGGCATTAACTACAATTGGTTTTAAAGGTAATGACAACAACTTTTGTTTACCAGCAAATTTCTGACAAGGGATACATGCTCTTACCTGCTGACATACATCTGAAAATAAAGAGGGCCGATAGTATCCAGCTCTTAGAATTTTGTATGATGTTGCCTTCTAATACTTATGACCTCCACAAGCACCTTCATGAGATTCAGAAATTACTCCTTCAATTTCAGCTTTATCTAAACATCTGAGTAGGATACCCCCTGGATCCTTCCAAAAGAGCTACTGTTCTACCAAACAATATTTAGTGGTTTTCAACTTCAAAGACCTAACAACTTTCTTGTCTAAGTGTTCTGGACATTGCAAGTACAAAATAAAATATACAATATCTGCATACCATGTAGATGCTGAATAGTGGTCCATAATCTTCTCTTTCTACAGCTCTGCTTGACTTTCTTCCTGTACTGGATGTTCTACCATGAGATGTAGCCCTAAATCTTGGTAATTTGAATCAGCTAGCAGTTTAGCTAGACCTTGTCCCTTTACTAGCTTTGTAGGTCTGATATCCACATCCTATTCCATGATTTTGGCAATCCATTTTCCTCTTTTTCCCTCACTGTTAGGCTGAGTCAAAACATATTTTATGGCAGCATTAGGAACATAAGCAATAACTTTGGAATGCAAAACATAAACTCTAAAGAATTTCAAATCTTTTACCAAAGAATAAGCCTGTTTCTCTTAAATGCTGTATTTTAGCTCCGAATCTCTAAGAGTTTTGCTGAAAAATGCAATAGGTTGTTCAAGACCATCCTTATTCTTCTGTAATAAAACAACAGCCAATGTATCTTCATATGCAAAAGAAAAGGTTAGAAATTCCTTTGTACAATCTGGACTTACTAATACTAGAGCTTCAGTAAGAGCCATCTTAATTTTTTCGAATGAATTCTTTGCTTCTGTAATCCACTTGACTTCCTGATCCTTCTTCAGCATGGTTGTAATATATTTGATAGTGTCAGCAAAATTTGGTATAAACCAACACAAAAAATTGATTTTACCAATGAAAGATTGTACATCCTTCTTGCTCCTTGGAAAACTTATTTTCAGTATTGCTTTCACCCTCTCCGGATCAATCCTTGTGCCATAAGTTGAAGTTAAATGACCCAATAATTTATCTTCTTGTACAGCAAAATGTGATTTCTTCAAATTAAGAGATAAACCATATTTTCTACATTTCAGAAAATTTTGTTTCAAGTGTTTTAGATGTTCATCATCTGATTGTGAAAAGATTGTAATATCATCTAAGTAAATCACTACAAAATTATCTCTTTCCCCCACAAAGGCTATTTCCATCGCTCTTTGAAAATTTGCTCCAGCATTCATTAATCCAAAAGGCATTTTATCATACATGAAAGTTCCCTAGGGAGTAGTAAAAGCTATTTTTTCTTTTTCATCAGGATGCATGGCAATTTGATTATATCCTAAAAAACCATAAACCGTAGAAATTCTATGTGCCCCAACCACCTTCTGCAATATTTGTTCTATTTTTGGAAAAGGGTAATTATCCTTCAATGAAGACCTATTTAGATTTCTAAAATCAACACACAGTCTGATTTCTCCATTCTTTTTCTTGACAGGAACTAAATTGGCAACCCATGAAGAATATCTGAGGGGAACAATGATCTTGGCATCTAATAACTTTTTCACCTCTTTTTCAATAACAGGAAACAAAGCTGGATTTATCCTCCTTAATTTCTGTCTGAAAGGTTTAACATTCGATTTTAAAGGCACTTTGTGCTGTATAATTCCAATATCATATGTTTTCAAATCTTCATATGACCAAGCAAAAACATCAACATACTCTTTTAACAACTTAATGTAGTTGTTCCTTTGTTCTGCTATGAGTGCCTTTGAAATCTTCACCATTCTAGGATGTTCAGGAGTGCCAATATTACAGTCCACCACATTTTCTTCTGAAGACTGTACAATAGGTTTTAAAGGTGTATCATATTTTGAAAATATTCTCTCTAATGGAACCAAACCTTTAGGAATGAAATTACTTTTAAGTTCAATAATCTTGTGACTAGCAATCTCATTTTCTGCAATATCTTCAAAATCTTCAACCTCATCATCTTCTTCTTGATCAATTAGGGAATTGGAAAACTCACATGTCAGCTCTAAAAATATTTTAATTTCAATTTCATCTTCAAAAAATTTCCACTGCTTTACATTATCAGGCACAAAAGGTCTGTATCTAACCTCAATGGGATACTTTAGCTGTGTTGTTTTGGGAATTCTAAAATGTGTGGCTGCTAGAGCCAAAGAATCAACAGTTTGGTTATGGTCCCTAGGAATATAATTAATGTTAAAAGCCACAAAATAATTGTCTATCATATCCCATACTTCATTACGGTACACTTTCAACAAATCTTGTTTCACTTGATAGTTGTTCCTCACCTGCTGAACAACCAACTCGGAGTCGCCATATACAGAAATCTGCTGAAAGCCTAAATCTTTTGCAGCTTTCAAACCTAACAACAAAGCTTCATATTCTGCAGTTTTATTGGTGGTAATAAATTCCAATTTATACATTAACCTTATTGTTTCACCACCAGGAGATATTAAAAGAACCCCTACTCCAGCACCTTCCTTACAAGATAATCCATCAAAGTATAATTGCCAAAGTTCATCTTCTTGTTCTCTTATGCATTTTACTGGATTTTCTTTTTCCACCTGTAACAAACCAACATTATTATCATCATCACTAAAATGCAACATACAAGTACCCAAATCCTTATCAATAGCATACAAGGGATTATTTGTAGTGTTCTTGTCATTCGTCATAATATAGGCAAATTGTAACTCTCTGTATAACCTTCTATTTTCTCCTCCAAACACAGGAATAGTGGCATATGTTAAATCCATTTGTAGAGTCCCACCAACCTTCTTTGCCCAAGATCTAGAGAGGAGCGGTCCAAATTTAGGTGTAATGTCAGCTACTACCACATCCATAATCACACTCTTCATTGGTAGCTGAGCCAAACTAACAAGCATATCTTTAATTACTCCTAAACATTTTACAGCTCGTGAATCAAAAGCATACAAATCATGATGTGGTTTTGTTATACTCAAACCTAGAGCCTCCATGACATCCTTTGGCGTTAGCTTGTGTGATGCTCCTAAATCCAAAAAACAGTTATGTATCATCTGTTCATGATTAGTGAGTGTGATGTAAAAGGAGGTGAGGCACCTGCTTCATTTTTTAGTTTTTTCTGCCAGAGCTGATCCAATAAATATTTTAGGGATTTCTTCTTATAGATTCACTGTATCAGAGATGGGCTGACTGCTTGCTGAACCAATCATTTTCAGAATTGAATTTTTTTAAGAAGGATTCTTCATTAACTTAGTAAAAGGAATAGGGATCTTAATTTTTCCCAATTCATTTTCTAGATTAAAATTCTGCACACTTTTCTTTACCTCTTCAACTTCCACATTCTTCTTTTGTTTATCCTGAGTTTGTTTTTTCTCTAACACAGGATCAGGCTGCTGTTTCGAAGGTACAACTACCTTTTTCTTAGGATTTTGAACTACTTGCTTTGGACCTGACCTTAAATTTAAAGTTTTCTTTGGTTCAGTCTGGTATGTATTAGCAGTTACAACAGTCACTTCAATATTTAAATCATTTTCTATTTCAAACATATCATCATCATAATATTCTGAGTTTAAAAACTCTTCTTCAGTGACAAAACACTCAGTTAACTGCTCTCCAAAATAATTCATATCCTGGTCCGTATCCTTAAAGAACACTTCCTCTTCAATTTCTTCTTCATCAACAACATTATTTTGAAGTCGGGGTGGTACTCTTTGATCCTCAGTTTCTCTCCTTTCTCATTGTATATCATTGTTTCTTCTTTCTCTAGGTATGAAACGAGGTGCAAATAGTCTTCTGAATTGGTTTTGACTATTAGGGTTTTTCTCACCTTCTTGAACAAGTTTATTTGAATTCTTCTCTAGTTCCAACTTGTTTAATTTTGTAGTCAGGATCTTAACTAGCTTGGCCATCTCATCAATTTTACTTTCTGCAGAGTGGGATGTTGAAACCCCTGGAGCTGCCTCTTTCTTACCCTTCCTGTCATATACCTGCTGAGTTGTATTTCCCTTCAATCTATTAGAAGCTAATATATTAGACTCCACTTCTAATGCTGCATCCTGCATATTCAGTAAAGTAACAGGTCTTCTTTCTCTTAGAAGTAGGGAAAATTCATGATCAAAAGCATTGGCATATGTGAGTTTTGCAGATGTTTCTGAAGGTTTTATCTCTGCAGGAATTCTGCCATACATTTTATTGAATCTCTTCGAAAAATCAGCTATGGTTTCATCCTTATTTCTCCTAAGGGATCCAAACTTAGTTATGTAATATGTATGATCCTTGGTGTCACCCCATTGTCTCATGAAAAGGTCCTAAAGCTCTTCTATGATAGTGATAGAATTTGCAGGCAACTCCCTCAACCATTTTCTGACATCTCCATCAAGACTCTGTACAAACATCCCCATCCATACATCCTTGGCCTCAATATTCTGATTATCAACATAGCTGAGAAAATCCTCCCAATGCTCCTCAGCTATAGTTTCACCCTATCCATTAAAACTAGGTAAGTATTTTTGGTAATCACCCCCAGGAATTGCATTCAAAGGCTGAGGCAAAAGTAAAGGTGCATACCTAGCTGCCACCATTTGGTCCATCATTTCTAATGGCTGATTTTGGGCTGCCATCTTTAAGTTGACTGGTTTTGGTGATGGAAAGACTTGAATGGAACTTGGCTAAAAAGGAGTTTTACCAAATTTGAGATGAAATAGAGGAATTTTTCCAGGAGATATTGTCTTTGCTTTCTTTAAGGATTGAGGATTAGTGAAAACTTGAAAATTACTGACAAGAATTATAGGTTTCAACCAAGGTGAATTTTGTTCTTCTCCCTTCAAAACAGATAAAGGTGATGAAATATCTAACTGATCAGGGTTACATAGGGCTGGTGATGACTGAGACCTTTTGATCTTCCTAGTTGTTTTCAATATCTGTTCTCAGTCTAAAACACCCAGCTGTAAAGGTGAACTAGGTCTGTTTCTTGTTCCAACTCCCTTAGTAGCCACTATGAAAAACTGGTGAAAATTAGTCTTTATGATTTGCTGGTTTAAGTTCACCTACCAAAACCAGTGAAATGATAAGTATCCCAAGGAAAATAGGTTTTCAACTTCATCCCCGGCAATGGCGCCAAATATGTTTGCGCCATAAATTGTTCCCAGACTAGAAGAGAACAAGGCAACACAATCTCAAAAATCACAATAAAGTAAAATAGGGTTTTCTAGGGTTTTGGTTGAACAGTTTGAAGACAAGAGGGAAAAAATTCATAAGACCAAAGAAAACACTAAATCATGAGCATTTAAATGACTGATATGCATAACATATAAACCATAGTCCAATGGAATAAACACAATGCTAAGTTTCACCCACAGTTAGCAAGCATTTCAAGCATAAAAACATTAAACAGGAAATGGATATACCAACTGAGTAATTAACAAAAATTAGAAATGAAACCAGTCAATAATTTGAAGGGCATATAGTGCATATATTTCATAGTTCAGTCCTAAAAAACACATAAGATTATTTTACTTAGCTCATAAACAAAGCTAGATAGCCTCCCCTTGTTAGCAAAACATTGAACCCTTTGTCTTCTTTTAGACTTACATTTATCCTATTCCTTCAAAATCAGTTGAATAATTGAACCCTAACTGCTTTTAGGCTATCTATCGAATAGTTCAATCTAAACTATCATTATACAAAAATAAAATGACTTTCCAGACTTAACTAATAACTGACTCTCTTAACTAACTTTACAAGTATTTAGCTGCTTCAGCTAGTAAAGCAATCCCCTCTAAAGCATGTGCTTTCCTTCTAGATTTGAAATGATCTGCCTCCAAGTCTGCAACCCTCCTTGTTAACTCCTTATTCTTTTGAGTCAACACGTGGATAGTCTGCTTTAGCTGTGTGAACTGATCCTCTGTTTGCCTTTTCCTTTTAAGAATCTTCCCTAGAAACTGTAATTAATTCCTGGTAATGACTGTTAACCTCTTCCAAGTCTTCTCTAAGTCTCCTGTTTGTAGTAACTAATCCATCATTTGTTTCATGCATATATTCAACTTGATATTTGTATTGCTTAATGCTTCTTTGCAGGTTTTCCTTTTCATAATCAATACATTTGTCTCCTGAGACTGTTTGCATCCCGTCTGGTGTCCATGGGATTTTCAGTTTCTTATAGATTTCTTCATCCTCCTTCATAAGCTCTGTGGAGGTCACAGGAATCTCTAGATGTTCTTTAGTTTTAGTATTGCAATGAACTTCTTCTTCAACTATCTCTGTTTTCTCTAGACAAGAACTCTTTACCTCATTTTGCTGCTGTTCTTGAATCATCTGATTTTGAATCTCCAAGAAAATATTAGAAATCTTAGTATCAATGAATATAGATTTAACTTTTGATACTATTGGTATTTTACTTTTCATAATTTCTTTATTGTCATTTTCACTATCATCCAATTTCTCTTGATATGATGAATCTTTTATTACTGTAACCTTTTCTTTAGCCAATTTGGGATTCAGTAGCTTCTTCATGTTTAACCTAAGTTTGTTCTTCGGCCTTGTCTTAGGTCTCCATATTGCTCCAACCTCTTCCAACATCTTCAAAACCTTTCCTTGATGAGTTATTGAGGCAAATTCAACAACCTTCATTTTTTTCTTTCTGGACATTGTTTCCTCATCACAATGAGTGTGAATTTCTTGCTTAACACAAACCTTAGCTTCATTAGTAACTAGAACTCTAGCCTCATTAGACAAGTATTTTTCATCTTCTTCTGAGAGTACTGTAATGGGGATTTGCTTCTGTTCCTTAACCTCCTCCATTACATCTTGATCTGGTTCTGCAGGTAAAACTTCTTCAACTGGCTCAGCTTTCTTCATCTCTGACTGCAGAACTTTGCTTTCCTTAACATTAACTCACTGTCCAAGCTCAATATTTTCATATTCCTGATTCGAAGCTTCTCCTGGTTTATCAGTTTCTTCATCTTTGACTATGACCTTTTTTCTAAGCTTCTTAATCAGAGTTTGACCCTTATCTACCTGTCTTTTTTGAGATTGTTCCTCCTGTTCAGTCTTGAAACCTAACCAAAATAATAAATGCTCCCATGTCTTTCCTCTTTTTTGCAATACAGTACTTATGATGAGTTTTATGAGCCCATGGTGAAAAACTGATTGTTTTGTATGGTCCTGGTGTTCTCTCACCCTACATGACATCTTCTGTAAGCTTTTCAAAAAGAAGAAAGGAAGATTCATTTTAGATTCATGAATGAGATGATGAAGGAATCTAAAATGATATTTGAACACAAAGGCAAATCTACCCTCACATGTGACATAGCTTTGCAAGATTTTAATAGGATCAATCCACTCAGGTTTAAAGTTTTGAATGGGAACACCTTTTCCCCAGTCTGCTACTACACCAGGAAGCAGATATCTTTGAGCATCAAAGGTGAAGGGTACCTTTTTGAACTAGAACTCTCCTTCATCCAGAATCTCCGTTGCTTCTGCTAGTAACTCCCTGGTTAGTTTGAACTTCAAAGTGTCAAAAGACACTACATCCTTGTCTAAACATTGAGCAAACTTGTAAGAAACCTCTGAATGATAACCTTCAATCTTTTCGAAGAACACTAACAATCTTGCTTCTACAAACAACTGTGCACAATCTGGAAAGTTTTTTACCCAACTTAAGTCTGAGGGTTCTGCCCTATTGGTCTTTCCACTCTTTTTCATTTTGAAAAATTGTCAAACAACTTCTCTAAATAAAACACAGCTTGACTGTCTTTCGAATTTTGTTAAACTAACAGACAATATTGTATAGGGAAACCCTAAATTGACCTCTTCTCATTTAAGTTGGACAATAGTTTTAATTTTATTACTGATCATCCATCATTTAGTATCAATTAGGCTTTAACAACTCATAATCTGTCCTTAATTTAGTCATTAATCTTCTGTTTAGCAAAAACCCCAAATTAATGAACCTTGAAAATCAGTTCGCAGCCTACCTGTTAAAACGATTAATCTAGCTACCGGAATCCTATTCTCCTATTCTTTAGGTGTCAAACTGCATGCCCCAATCTTCTTTGACCATTTTGACAAATTTAGACGACCACTTCCCAAAGTACTCAATTTTACTTTGTTTCAAAATTCCAATTTTCAAGTACTGATTATTCGCCACAATCTCCACCCGCTCTATGTGCATTTCATGAAAAATGTGATTTGAAATGCCTCTGTCTAGTTATGATATGCTATCATTATTGCCTTACTTCTGTAAGAAACCACCACAATTTACCTTCATGATGATACTGACACTTGTCATAGTGATTAACATTTCAATGTTCCCATGGTATCAGCATCTCCCATCACTAACAACTAATATTTATCACCATCGGTGATTAGAGGTTCAAGACTGAATGAATCAATACTTCCCATTACTAACAACTAATCTTTCTCACGATCGGCAATCGAAAGATGTATCAACTATTTCATCAGAGCTTTAAACCGGATTGTTGCCGTAGTGTCAGCGACATAGACCACTAGCTTTGCGATCGGCGATCGAAAGCTCTATCAACTATCTTGTCAGTGCTTTAAATAACTATGTTGCCACAGTGTCGGCACTTGAGAGAACTAAATCTCCGCAACGCTGAAAGATGATTTTTAACTTTACGGAAACTCTATCAACTACCTCGTCGGCGCTTTAGACCACTAAGCTGCCACAGTGTTGGTGCTTTAAAGAACTAAATCTTCACAACGTTGAAAGATGATTTTTAACTTTGCACGACTTTCTTGTAGCGCATGTGTGCATTGTTTTTTGTCTTGCGCTACAAGAAAATTCATGTTAATGATCTCCAAAAATTAAGCTAATGAATGGGTTTAAACTTGGTTTAGGAGTCTCATTTAAACTTTTATGCTATTTTTTAGACCTTTTCAATCCATATGAGCCTTATATAAGCCCTTTGATTATAAAATCAAACCAAAACTTGTAAAAATAAACTAAGAAATCAAATAACATAAAGGTTAAAGGGAAAAAATTCAAACTTTGCCAATAAACAAAATTTTCTAGAAAAAAAAAGTAAAACCAAGCTTCAAAACACAAATAAAAGTATTAAAAGATGGAAAACAAAAACATGACCTAACAGGTTGTACTTGAAGAGGGACTATGCCTAAATAATTTATGTATGGTACCTTGTATATATGTACATTGTTTGACTTTTCATTGTGTTTTAGTATTTTTAATATGGTTTTGAGTTTAATGTCTAGATTGTTTATACCATGTTTTGGTTATGCAGATCAAATGGATTTTTATGGCCTCGCTGATGGTGCTTGTCACCATACCCTGAACCTTGCTTCAGCTACTTGGGTTCTGTATTGTCCTGCACACGATCTAGTCAGTTAGAGAGCAGTTTGTATTGGTTCTACTACCAACAATATCGCTGAGTATGAAGCAGTCATAGGTCTTTTGACTGAGGCTACATCCCGAGACATTCATGACTTGGTATTTTTCATGGACTCATAGTTAGTGGTTTGTCATTTGAACCAGGTCTATACGATCAGAAACCCTATACTTCTCTATCTCTATTAGAGGGTGTGTCTAATGGAAAGGTCATTTGAGGTTATCACTTATAGGCGTATCCCTAGGGAATACAATGCAATTGTTGATTCATTGGAAAATTATATCCTAGACCGGTATATCACCCATTCATAACATGAAATCAAACATGGTTCATCATATTGTAAATAAACAGTAAAAACATATAAAACTCATGTAAATACATTTTCCATTTGAAGCATATAAACATCAGAAGTAAAAGTCTGTATATATATATATATATATATATATATATATATATAAAGTGTTTTACAAAAATAGGTCACGAGACCTCATCTAAAGCACTCTAGCTTTCAGGCAGCACAAACTCATACAAAATCCTGAATCTATATCAAATTTAAGTAATACATCATGTAGAACTGTCTAGTAATGCTCATGGTATCATATGAAATCCTGTACTACCCTACGTAGCAAACGGCTAAAATGGCCTGGCACTCCTGCTGTGTGCCTTTGATATCGCATCAGGAGATCATCGATGGATGCATCCAGTATGTCCAGGGTCAACCTCTCTAGGTTCTCCTCCAACTCTCCCATCGGGTCGTGACCTCATTGGACAAATCGGTCTCCTTCTCATCTGTTTAGTGGGGAAGATCCCCCAGGTCATGCCACTCCGACATCTTCATGAAAATTTTCAAGTCTTGTTACTATACATAAAAAATAAAAAACATTAAAATACAAAAACACAAATGGCCATCTTAGGGTTTTGTTTCTTATCCATGTCTCCCCAGTGTCCATCAAGTGGAAGTGGTAAGTTGGGGTCGCCTTTAAAATATGTACCAGCATATGCATAATCCTCGACCATGAGGATCTAGTCGTTCTGCCAGCGGAAAAATGGATCCTTGAACTTCACTTTTGCTATGCCTGCTCCTGTGTGGGCCATGATCCTGACCCACCTTAGCATGCGACGGTATCTTGCCCTCAACTCAAAAAAACCACTTGGGGCCTCAAATGAGGGACCTGCTCAAAGAAGAAATAGGCTAAGATGGAACCATAGCAAAACTGTTTTAGTTCTCCCTGCAAACACTTGGTCAGCTGGTCCTTGAAGACCGTTAGTAATGCCTCTTCCCAGTTAAAGATAGTAGGTACCATAGCCTCTATCACATATAACATGTGTGCTCTAGAAGCCTAGTGAGGCCCTTAGCTCCCATCTAATCTCTACACGGTGAAAAGAATAGTGTGAAGAGGATCATCCCTCACTGTCTTGATGGGAATTTTCTTCCCTAAAGTTCTAGTACCAGGAAGGCAGTAACGGTTGATCAAATCCTAGGTAGTGACATCCCCTCCATAGGAACCATTCAATGAAATTGGGGCACCCTGTCTTGATAATCCAGTCAAGAAGTAGATATCCTCTACCTCTATTGTCAACATGTGGGATCCTACCTTAAAGTATTGCTGCTCCAGGTTCCACATATGGAGGATATACTACAACAATTGCTCATGAGACACCATGCTAGGTGTGCGGAAGACTTTGAGGAGGCCACAATTCCTCAACGTGGCTATGCATCCCACATTTCCATCGGAAAAATCATCATCATCATCGTGTTTGTGTTCTTTCAATATGACCATTTTTTATCACTTGGGACCTGCCAAAAACAATTAATGGACCAATTAGAAACATAATCAATCCTTAAAATCAATTAAAAACTTGTGTTTTTGCTTATCCATTCAATTTTCTCCACTCATGGTCGGCACCTCTTGAGCTTCGTTTGCATAGAGTGGTGGCACCGCCTGAGTGCAGTGCAAGATATGCGGTTCTCACAGTGCACCACCTGTCTCGTAAGGGGTAGGAGCGGTGCCCACATTTGAGGTTTAGGGCTTGCCTAAAACAACCCAATACCCTCATAAAATAAAAAATGAATGCTTTAAAAATAAATGCTATGGTTTTTTCATTTACTTGGCTCTGACGACGCTCGAAAAGGATGGTTGAATCTCCCAAAACCTTCGACTGAAGATCTGGCTCAAATTTGCTCCAAAATGCTCTCACCAAGTGGTAAATAGTAAAATGGTTTGATTTTTACTATTTACAGTGACTTTTATATCTATTTTTAGGGTTTTCTAATACTATTTTGATATTTTTAAATCATTATTGTTATAAAATCCATTTATGTAATCCACTAAAGTCATTGTTTGAGAGGTTATTGTCATTTTTTAGTCTTGCAGGGATAGAAGCCGATACAATAAAGTCTATGGGGAGTTTCTTTTTTGACTTTTTCATACTTCTATAAAAAAGAAAAAGTCCTCGAGCGTTTGTTTTGACACTTTGGTCACGCTGTTAGAACTCAGTATCAAAGTTTTGAGTCCTTTTTCGATTCTTTTTAGGCTCGTAAAACTTCTCATCATAAAAAAGAGACCCACTGGAGTCTCCTTAAATCTCTTTTTGGACTCCCTAAATATGAAAAGATTGCCAAGTACTTGTCTTCTTCATACTCGTAAAAGTGTTTGAAGAGTCATCTCTCCGATGGTAGGTTATCTCTTTTTCGGTTCGAATAGACTATTTACGAAAAAGGAATGCTCCAGCCAACCATGACTGCAAGAGTTCTCTCGGGTATTATTTTATGCTTTTTCAGGGCCTAGAGACTAAATCATATGAAAAAGGACTTTTTGGAGTTTTCTTTGTTCTTCGTTTAGACTCTCTAAACACAAACGATACTAAGTTTTCTTTCATTGGACTTGTTAAACTATACATCGAGAGACCTTTTTTAGGAACGAACCCCTCCTTTCTCAGGTTCATGAAATATATAGGAATGGACTCATAAAAACGACTCTTTGGACTCGTAAAAATGAAAAGAGGCACTCATCAATCATGATGGGGAAATTAAGGGAAGGGAATCATTTTGTAAATCAAATGGCAGTTGGTTGTCACCTTTGAACATGGAACTTATCTGCATATCATTCAGTCAATTGGGTATTCAGCTGACTTACAAGTCAATCCACTTTTATGAGTCATGTCACTCCTTTGAGCCTTTCAAAAGAATGCATTTTCCATAGTCGTATTGTGTGTCCATCTGGTCTAGTCATGCTACCAAGTCTTTTTTCATGCTGCTCAATGTTCAAAGGAAAGAAAGAAGTTTACCCCTGCAGTTGAAACAACCTTTGTGTCAGTACTTTGAGTCAGTCCTATGGTTACATTATCTACAACATTCCAGAACTTTATTCCAAGTTTCATGTCGTCAATGTGGGATTCATCATGACCCTCCTTCGATGAGACTATTTTTGTCGACATCAGCTCATCATTTGGGAAATAGTCTTAGAAATAAATTAAATACCTTGAGATTTGTATGCCTCAATGATAGATTCTATCGCTCTCGACATAGGTTCACATCATTGACCTTTGATCAAAATATTCCACTGAGTGTTCGACATCAAAACATCTATTCACGCTCAGTAGATTTTACTAGGGTACCTTGGGAATCATTGACATCAATGGTGATTTGCCTTGCACTTGTTAACGGTTCACATCATTGGCCAGTAATCAAGTGGTTTCTACCATGTTTGATGTTAGAACATTGTAATCACATGGATAGAATCATACTTTGTGGAAGGCGAGATGAAGAACCTGGGTATTTGTTAAGCGCTCATAGCTTTCTCCCCAGGTCGCGATGGAGTATATTGTATGAAGTACTAGCATGGATCCACATTTGTATGGTCCTGTCTATGTTCAAATTTGCATTTGTATGAAATAAATATACGTTGTATATCTGGTAGCTATGTCCAAGTTTGAGTCCTCTATCACATGGATCTACGTTGTATTCTAGTAGCCATGGTTTTTCATTCCTCTCATGGATCTTCCTTGTATTGGTTTGCAACCATGATGAGGTTACATTTATTCATGAGTCAAAGTATTGATGTATTGCAAATTCCTACTCAGTGACACTCTCCAATCAAGATCGCTCTTACCTCTAAGTGATAACTTCCTCTATCAAAGCTCTCACTTATCATATCCCTCTAGCCTCATGCCTTGGGGGGCATTTTGTTACACTCAAAATATGTCACCAGCATGTGATAGGATCCCTAACATAGATATTTTCCCTCAAATCCCAAACTTGAAGTGAAACATGTTTTAGATGTTGGTTTTAACACACAAAACTTCAGCACCGCTCTTACCCTCAAGCAGTTAAGTAGTACCTTATGCAGTACCACCCATGTTATGTAGAAACCAGGAGGTGCCATCCCCTTTAACCTTTTTTGTTGGCATGGTTCTCACCCTTCACCGCTCTGTCATAAAGGAGTATAAGCGGTGCCCTTGGTAAAAAGTGAAAAAAAGGAAGTTTCATGAAGCTTCTAGAACAAAAACATCGTGTCTAAACTTATCCCTAGTCACCTAGGTCAGTTAAGTTCGAAATCCCTCCTTTGAGGGTCTCATGGACACCTCACCCACCAATTTATCAAACATTCCTATCCCTTTGAGCCCTATAAATACAAGCTCATACTCCATGGTTGAGAGAGAGAAAAAAGAAGTAAAGTTATACTGCTGAATTAACATCCTGGCCTAATCCATTAGAGAGTATAGAGGAGCAAGTTGGAGCTATCGGGGATGAGGTGCTAGTCTTGTGAAGGAGTGCACCAACAATAAGGCAAAACTGTTGTGAGCTCTTTCATTCATCTATTAATGCAAAGTTGATTTCCTTCCCATATATTTTTTGTGTTTTAATCTCATATATATATTATTGGATTCCTTAGTTACTGATATGAATCTATGGATAGTTTTCTGGTATCTTTGATGTTTTTGTATGTTTGATGTGCTTATGCAGGTATACAAGTGTTTCATCATAGTTTTATTCTAGGCATTCATAGCTTTCAGGGAAATTCTTTAACCTAGTGGTTACTCATTTGTTCTGGATTTGAACCATTTAGACCAAAGAAACAACTTATGTTTGCAGAACGTGCTATATTCTTGATAACACCCTCTTCCTATTTAATCATGTCATCGCTAGGTTTGGAGTTCTGCAGGACATAGTAACTAATCATGGATCTCATTTATGTAATCAGATGATGATTGAGCTGAGTTCCAAGTTTGGTTTCGTCATGAAAAATCAACCCGTTACTATCCACAAGCTGATGGCCCAGTTGAATCCATTAACAAGGTCTTGAAGACTATGCTTTGTAGGATGGTTGGAGATCATAAATTCAACTGGAATTTAACTCTTTTTTTCTACACTTTGGGCTTACAAAAATTTAGTTAAAATAACGAGTGGTTTTACTCTTAAATTGGTCTACATATTGGAAGTTGTCCTACCTATTGAGTGTGAAATTCCATCCCTCAAGCTAGCTGTGGAAATTCTTCCCAATACTTCTACCGAGGAAGAACATTTTCTTTATCTGTTGAACCTTGATGAGACTCGATGAGATGTCACCTTGGCTAATGAGTCGCATAAAAAATGGATCAAGGATCAATATGATAAATTGGTTCAGCCTTGTGTTTTCAATGAAGGATATCTGGTTCTGACCTATGATTTGAAACATGATAAACTTGGGAAGGGGAATCTTGAATCCATGTGGTGCGGTCCCTATATCATGAGTAAAGTATTAGAAAAAGGGGCCTACGAGCTTGTTGATTATGATGGGATACCTTTCGGGAAACCTCGCAATGGGTTGTACTTGAAAATGTACTACACCTAGTATATCTTCACATTAATGCGTTGTATATATGTACATTTTTGGCTTTTCAGTGTGGTTTTTTTATTAAAATATGGTTTTGAGTTCTCATCCAAATGCTGCTTATCCCATGTTTTGATTCTGTATATCAAATGGCCTTCTATGGTTTTGCTGATGGTGCTTTTTGTCACACCCTGAATCTTTCTTCAACCGCTTAGGTGTTGTATTCCAAAGCTCATGACCTAGTTAGTTTAGGAGTAGTTTGTATAGGTCCTACCACCAATAATATCACCAAGTATCATGGTGTGATAGGTTTGTTAACTCAAGCTGCATCTCGTTGCATTAATAATTTGGTATTTTTATGGACTCTCGGTTAGGGGTTTCTGATTTAAACCACATTTATGTCATTTGAAGCCAGGTGCTTCTCCATTTATTTTTAACGGTATGTTTGTTATAAAGGTCATTTGTATCTATTACTTATCAACGTATTCCAATATCGTGTAACACAATTGCAGATTCGCTCGCCAATTATATGTTAGATTGGTATATTTCTCATTCATGACATTGATAAGTAAAATTACATGGTCCATTGTAAATAAGCATTCAAAAGACATAAACTCATGTAATTAGCATTCCATCATTAAAAATAGGCAGAACGCCAATAGATAAGTCTGTGTATATATATATAAATTGTTTACAAAAAATATGGCCCCAAGAACCCAACTGAAGCACACTGGATTTCAGAAATACAAAATGACAAAAAATATTGAATCTAGGTAGCTTTCAGTGTGTACATCATGAGGAACCCTAGTGGTGCTCATGGTAGCACATGATAACTCTTTCCACTCTCGGTAGCAAGCATCCAAAATGACCCAATACTCCTATGGTATTATTTTGATACCTCCTAGGGAGGTCATCTAATGATATGTTCAGGATATCCAGAGTGAGCCGATCAAGGTTGTCCCCCATCTCTGTCATCTCATCATCTCCATGATGTATAAAGTGGGCCCCCGCTTACCTGTCTATGGAATATGTGTTCATTGTGGAACCTGCTATTCTATAGATATTATTCAACAGTTGTTCTTGTACCCCAGGTTTACTGTACACTCATCCCAGCTGGGGGGTGCGGGAGGGCCCATTCCCCCTGCTAAGGGGTCTAGGGGGCTAGCGGGGGTTCAGGGGAAAAGCCCCTGAAGGAAATTTTCAGGATGTGTGTTGGCCAACAATTTTCCAGACCCATGGTATTGGGTTAACCGTAGTATTTTCCCATGGTATTTCACCTATAAAAGAAAGCATTGTAAAATGGTTGTGTATTGTATTGTAGCATTGTAAACAATCTCTGTGGTTGCGTGAGAGAGACTGTGAGAGCATGAAGAGGAAGTGCAGCGGTATTGATGCAGGTTGTATCCCTTCACCTTTTTAGACAATAATAAAAGGACTAAAAATTTATGTGTGGATGTAGCCCATCGTTTGGGTGAGCCACGTTATATATGTGTCTCTGTGTAATGTGTTTAATGTGTTTTGCATCTTGTTTGATGATTTAACAGTATTGTTTCTATTGTTATGCGATCTTGTTTTCTAACAAGATGAACCCCCAGGTCGTGCTAATCCCACATCTGCATGAGAAGAATAGGTCTCATAAACACACATAAAAATCATAAAACATAAAATATAAAAAAATGAATGTCTTAGTGTTTGACTCATTGATATCACACCACTAAGAATATACTGGTAGGGCCAAATATGGATCTCCCATGAAGTCGATACTGGTGTACACAGTCCTCAATCATAAGAATATGTTCATCCAACCATTAGAAAAATATGACCCCGTACTTGAACTTGGATCCACTTCCTCCATGGCGGGCCATAACCGGGCCACCCATATTAGCATGCATGGATATCTTGCCCTCAACTTAGTGAAGGCCACCTATGGTGTTATCAAGAATATTTCATTTTCTGCGAACAGAAGTTATTCCTCTGTTCTGAATGGTTCAGATCTAGAACAAATGAGTCACAACTAGGTCAGAAGACTTTCCCTAGAAGCTATGGATTCCTGGAATAATATCTCTGATGGAAGACCTGCAAAAACATATCAAACAAACAACAACATCAAAGATACAAGAAAACTATCCATAGATCCATATCAGTGACTAAGGAATCTGATAATACACATGTGATATTATAACACAATAAATATATGGGAAATAAATCGACTTTGCATTAATATATGAATGAAAGAGCTTACAACCGTTTTGCCTTAGTGTCGATGTGATGTCCCTGAACCTTGAGATAAGGCCAAAGGTGCTAAATTAAGACTAACTAAGGTTTAAGAACAATGGATATAGATAAATTACTATTGATCTGACTAACCATTCACCCAAATAAATTAAATTCTAGAGATTCAATTATAACTAAAGTTTGCAACACTTAATTATTTAATTACGCCACTTAATTAAATAATCAATTGTGACACTCGATTAATAATTTCCAAAGTGCAAGCTAAAGGTCATAATTGAAACAAGAACACCAATAATAAATGCTAAACATCATATTCGTTGTGAATAACTAATTTATGTATTTTGGGTTTGTTTGATAGCATAGTTTATAAATAACCAAGTATTGATGCAATTGATTATTTGGAAATTAATCTACTTTTTCGGTGTTATTATGTGTGAGTTGTTAGTGACCATAAAAATTAAGTGTTAACACTCCATTTTTAACAGTTGATTTAAGAGCATGATAGGAGTTCGATGAGGGTCCCATTCCTGCGAGCTTCATGTGAACACCCTTTCAGGTTATCAGAGGTGCAAGGCAAAGAAGAAAATGGGAGGCCTGCTGAAGGCATTGAACGAAACTTAAAATCAAATCCTGAGATTGATTTGAGCTGGATCAATGGCTCCAAATCATTTCACGTGAGAAGACATGCTCGACCAAATCCATGTTTCTAGATCACAAAATGGGTTAAAGGTCAGAAACATTTGACGGTTGAGATGAGATCCGAGTCATATCTACGGCCTCAATCGATTTCACAAGCTATACTTGTGCGGTTAAAGTCGTGATTTTAAATTGCGAAGGAGGGGTAGTGGTCGCGAATATCAACGGCCGCGATAAGAAAGGAAAGAAATCTACAGCCACAGTTTATTTGCAGTGCAGACTAGCACGGATGAATACCTTGGTTTCTCATTGTGAAAGATAATGGGGCCCACTCTGATCTACGGTTGCATCAAGGGTCAATCGCGATCGACGGTTGAGAACATGTCACAATCCAGAATTACCTGCGGTGTTTAGAGGATAAAATTTGGCGGCATAAAGAATGGAACGTGGATGGTGGACATGAAAGATTCCTCGAATCGGATGGTTGATAAGACTACCAGGGTACAGGTTTCACATCCAGTGCGGAGATGACAGTGGAGGAGATGTTCATGCGTGTAATCTGCATCCTTGCGTATTGGCTGATTTCTTCGATGCCATTTATAGCATGCATAATGGTGGAATCATCCCTTTGGTAGAGTCATGTTACATAAAGATAGGTGGTTTTTGTATGAGTTGTCCTACGGAAGTTAGGAAAGCAACTGGAAAATCCTCTATTCACACAGGGAAAAGCCATCATGACACAAGAAACCATTCCATTTCCTACATCACAAGCACGAGGAAACGTGGGAGCATCCACTTCATGAAATTTGCATCATGGCTCAATTGTACCAGATGGCATCCACAAATACTTCTTGCAGCAGATGGTAAGGCACTATGATTGATGAAACGACGTGACTAGATCCCTAACAAGTAAAGGATCACTCTGTTCATGCCCTCACACATGTGGATACCAAATACACTCAATGACAGAGTGTGCAGGAATGTTGACCAGCCATTGTGAGGGTCAGTCTCGAAGCCTTATATATACTACTTTTAGAGCAATATGAGTGAACTAACATATCTCCAGAACCTGACTTCTACTTCTTCACGAATCTGCAAAGGCCCAAAGAGTTTTATGATGAAGATCCGGTTTGAGAAGCTTGTCCATCTGGGGGTGTTGATGGTTGGTGAGAATTTTCCATGCTCACCCGTCACCTTGGTATTTGGATGCCAATAGTGACACCATCCATTGGGGCCTAGACGTGATACCTGCATCACCAACGATGCAAGGCCTGGGCACTTGCTCCCCGTAAGTGTTTTTCCAGGAACCCCTGATAGCATCGCTGCCACCAAAGCCTCCGCAGAAGGGGATAGTCATTGACTGCTCCCTGTATAAGTATTTGTTTGGATGGGAGCATTAGGGATCTAGAGCCCACAACCATGTTTGTGAAGTCCACTTTCTGAGGGTGATGGGGCCGGTTTAGATATGATACACCCTATTATCGTTGCTTCTCCCAATATGTACCTTCTTTTATGTGTAATGTGTTTCCTGTTTTCACTCCAGTCCATTGATTGCTTTCATGTCTGCAACTTAGTGTATAATAGTTAGGAATTAATACTTGTTATGGTCTAGTTGTTGTTCCAGACACTTATCAATTGTTCTTCTAAATTTGCGTGGAATTCATCTCGTTGGTTCTCCATGCGATGGGCTATTCTCTCTCGTCCTCCAACCACCCGCTAACTATCTCTTGATTGGGAGATCGGCGGCTACCTTGCCTCTGTTTGCAACCCCATGCCATTATTTTCCTTATGCAATTTTTCCCTACGTAGGTTTTCAACTCCATTGCCAATGGTCCCTTGCCCCAATAATCCCACCTTGCAGCTCACCTTGATACACTTTGTTCCATTCAGGATCCTGGCCCCTTGATTACCCTTGATTGAAAATATTATGCGGAGTAGACTCCAATAAAAAACAAGAGATCCCTCTCTAACTGTGTAGGGATAGAGGCATAGTCTAAAGCATTTTTGATGTTTCCCAGGAGTGCGCCCCTCCCCGCTCGACCTTCGGGGCCCAAAATCCCGGTGCCAACAAACTGGCACCGTTGCCAGGGATGAAATTGAAGATCCTCCCTAGGAAGAACAGCAAAGATTTTAGATTTGGTTGTTGATGGTGAACAAATGACCAAACATCAAGAAGGTTGAGCACTTTTCACCTGGCGACTCTACTCTTGAAGGATTCAGACTTCAGCGACTCCACTGGTGGTGTGACCTAGAAATCAAATGACCGAGGAAAGCTGGTAGACTCTGTCTGTAAAATGGACCCCTTATAAAGCTTAGAAATGCATGGTAGAATTCCAAAATACTCGAGTCTGCTTTTCTTCCAGGATGCCTTATCCTATCTTGTAAGTTTTCTCTTATCTTTTCCCAAATTTATCAAAATAGCGTTCTGTGGTTCAGCTCATTTTGAACAGAGCTATGAATATATTCATGTTTATCCTTCTTTATGAACTGAAAGCATTGCATCATCTTGTACATCTGATTATGGACTATATTTTTATCCAGGGGCTCACGATGTCAAAGGACACCCCTATGAAATTCATGAAACCTTGGATGATAGCTTAGCTATTGTGCCTAACCTTATCTCTCCTGTTTCTCCAAGCCGATACCCACCACTACAACTGCCTCCCATCCTCCATGATTTTCCTGCGAGATATTACAAATACCTCCCCAAGTTTGATGGAGAATCCCAATAATTGGCTGCTGAGAAACATTTACAAGCCTTTGAGCATTTCTCTGACCTTTTTGAGATAGAACATAATGATGTCTGCATGCGGGCTTTCTCCATGTCCTTGCAAGGAGATGCCAAAGTATGGTTTAAACAATTGCAGCCTAAGTCCATCAACACTTGGGAAGAGTTTTCTTGCACATTCTTAAAGTTTTGGGGTAGGAGAAGGCCATTGGAGGAAATAATTTCAGAGTTTTATTCCCTAAGGAGGCATGAGGATGAGGCCATATCTAGTTTTAACATAATATTCACAAGCTTTTATTATAACATGCCTAAGGAAGTCCAACCTCTCAAGAATGCTGCTAAGATCTATTATGCAGCCGCCTTTCCTCTTGACATGTCCTTGCTTCTTTTGGAGAGAAAATCAACCACCCTACAACATATGTTCACTGATTTTTTGGAGGTTGAGGAAAACCTTAATATTTCCAAGAAATTGTCAAATCAGGACAGTGGTGACTAAATAAAATATACATTCAAATTGGTTGGGCCCTATAAGCAGAATGGGGAAGTCTTTGGCCCGTCAAGGTCTCTCTTGGTATGCAGAAAGATGACCGGCCTGATGCAGAAGTAGGTGGTTATGTAGGATTGTTCTATGAAGATGGAAACCTAAGCCACCCCTGGTCCACAAAGGACAATTTTAAGAAGGAGTTTGGTACGCCTGTGTACGATGAATATGAGGACAGAATATACCTGACGAGCTAGCTATTGAAACAAATCCTGCTGATGAAAATAATCAAGATACAATGCGAAATCAGAAGGTTGAAGCGGGAAAGGATGATAGAGGCACCAGAGGTGATAGCATACCCTTGTGCTATGCCTCTTTTGAATTAATACGACACATGATTAAGGCCTCCAAGCAAAAACAGAAAGAAACGGCCAGAAACTAGTACAGGAAAGAAGATGATGGGAAGCAGCCAGGCAATTCCTCTCCTGCTACTAATACATTGGGAATCTGTAATGGAGTATTAAGCTATGAATATGGATGTAGTAGCCTCCAAATAAACATTTTTTCTGATATCCCACCTTCATAAACGCAACCTCACACAAGAGGAATATGCCTAGGTTCCATTAGAGAAGCAGGGGACCTCCCTCTTGAAGCACATCAAGCTCTTGTTACAGAAATTTCGAGCAGAAAGCGGGATGTTCCATTGAAGAAAGATTCTATGGGTCCTCTTCTGCAATCTTCCAAGTGTCATCTTGGTGAATTTCTAGAAGAAGGAAGCTCCAAATGGATTTCCCATGAGCAGGTGACAGAACGTGTTGGAGGTTGTCGTGATTTCTATGACCCCGTGGCCAAATACATGGAGGGTCTAGGCGAAGGCAGTGATTGGTTGCATCCCTGCTTTGAAGATCAGTTTGTTTATCATTTCCTTCTCCCATTATCTAATTCATTTCTGTCTATTAAACACAATAAAAGAACAAAAATATTAGGCAAGTTGCTTGGTTGGCTTCATTGGAAGTCTGATTTCACTTAATCATACTTGTGCACAAAGTTAGGTAGAGTAGGTAGGAAAAAAAAAGCTCAGTAGTTATCAAGAATTTCCTTCATTACTGTTTTAGTTTTTTTTGATTTTCAGTTACAAGCATAGGTTTACAGTCACGATCATGATTTGCAAGAGTGGCACGAATTCACTGAAGCAGTAGCTCAGAGTAGAATGGAGATCTCAAAGAAAGATTGAAGGCAGCCCAATGGTTTCAGCACTTGGTCTACGGGGGTTATTTTCTACCTCACTGGGAGGATAGCATCCCTCATGGAGCCAGTTGTTAACACTCCATTTTTAATAGTTGATTTAAGAGCCTGATAGGAGTTTGGTGAGGGTCCCATTCCCACAAGATTCATGTGAACACTCCTTCAGGTTATTAGAGGTGCAAGGCAAACAAGAAAACGACAAGCGTACTGAAGGCATTGAACGGAAATCAAAATAAAAGGATGAGATTGATCAGAGGTGGATCAATGGCTCCAAATAATTTCATGTGAGCGGACATGCTCGACCAAAGTCGTGTTTCCAGATCATGAAATGGGTTAAAGGTCAGAAACATTCGACGGTCAAGATAAGATCCGAAGTAGATCTACGGCCTCAATTGATTTCACAAGCTATACTTGTGTGGGTAAAGCTGTTATTTCGAATCACAAAGGAGGGGTAGTGGTCATGAAGATCAACGACCACGATAAGAAAGGAAAGAAATCTACGGCCACGGTTTATTTCACAATGCGGACTAGCACAGATGAATACCTTATTTTCTCATTTCAAAAGATAACGGGGCCCACTCTGATCTACGGCTGCATGAAGGGTCGATCACGATTGATGGTTGAGAACATGTCACGATCTAGAACTAGTCATGGTGTTCAGAGGAGAAAATTTGGTGGCAGAAAGAATGGAACGTGGATGGTGGACGTGAAAGATTCCTCGAATCGGATGGTTGAGAAGACTCCTAGGGTACAGGTTTCACATCCAGTGTGGAGATGACAGTGGATGAGACGTTCACGCATGTAATATGCATCCTTGTGGATTGGCCGATTTCTTTGACACCATTTGTAGCACGCGTAACAGTGGAATCATCCCTTTGGCAAATTCATGTTACGTAAATATAGGTGGATTTTGTATGAGTTGGCCTATGAAAGTAAGGAAAGAAGCTGACAAATCTGCTATTCACACGGGGAAAAGCTAGCACGACATGGGAAACCATTCTATTTCCTACATCACAAGCACGAGGAAATGTGGGAGTGTCCGCTTCATGAAATTTGCAGCATGGATCAATTGTACCAGATGGCATCCACAAATACTTCTCGCAGCAGATGGTAAGGCACCATGATTGATGAAACGACATTACTAGATCCCCAACAAGTAAAGGATCACTCTATTCATGCCCTCACACATGTGGATACCAATTACAGTTGATGACCGAGTGTGCATGAATGTTGACCAGCCATTGCGAGGTTCAGTCCCGAAGCCTTATATATATTGCTTTCAGAGAAATAGGAGTGAACTAACATATCTCCAGAATTAGAGTTCTACTTCTTCACGAATCTGCAAAGGCCCGAAGAGTTTGATGATGAAGATATGGTTTGAGAAGCTTGTCCATCTGGGGGTATTGATGGTTGGTGAGAAGTTTCCACGCTCACCCGTCACCTTGGCATTTGCATGCCAATAGTGACACTAGCCATCAAGGCCTAGATGTGATACCTGCATCACCAACGACGCGAGGCCTGGGCACTTGCTCCCCGTAAGTGTTTTTCTAGGAACCCCTGACAGCATCACTACCACCAAAGCCTCTGTAGAAGGGGATAGTCATTGACTACCCCCTGTATAAGTGTTTGTTCGGATGGGAGTGTCAGGGGTCTAAACCCAGCACAACCCTGTTTGTGAAGTCCACTTTCTGAGGGTGATGGGGTTGGTGTAGATATGCTACATCCTATTACTTGTGGGAGAGATCACCTCACTGGAGGTGCGAAGTAAAATAATGACAAGACACCCCACAGGTTTGTCTCAACCAGAAGTAATGCAGCACTTCTTCCAGAGCCCACGGCTAACAGTGTTACCCGACGAGAAAGGAGGTGGTGGATGTGATTGAACCGGGGGAATATGCAAACTACCTTGCCAGTGTGTGCCCATACGAAAAGATGCATTTGAACATGGTGGAAGCACATGCTTCGAGTAGAGAAGGAGGCATCATACTCATAATCCATCATGGTTGCCAAGCACGTCAAACTATTACTCAGGCTGAAGGTGACCACTAGCACCATAATGTTTATTGTTTTATTTGTAAAATGTGGCGATAGTCCACTCCTTGTACTATTAACACATGATTGTGACTTGTAACAATTTTCTATTCGGTAGTCTCAGCATTAGAATAGTATAAATACACTTCTGATAGAGGGAGGAAGGAGTTAGTCATCTATATTGGGAAACATTCTAGGGCTAAGGCTCTCCATTGTAAATAAGATTTGATGCATGTGTTATGAATAGAATTGCAGAGGAAGAGTTGTTTCTCATGGCAGAGATTCATGTGTTGTTGCTTCTCCCAATATGTACCTTATTTTATGTATAATGTGTTTCCTATTTTCACTCCAGTCTGTTGATTGCTTTCATGTCTGCAACTTAGTGTATAATAGTTAGGAATTCATAATTGTTATGCTCCGGCTGTTCTTCCATACATTTATCAATTGTTCTTCTAAAGTTGTGTGGAATTCATCTCACTGGTGCTCCACGTGATGGGATATTCTCTCTCATCCTCCAATCGCCCGCTAAATATCTCCTGATTGGGATATTGGTGGCTACCTTGCCTATGTTTGCAACCCCATGCCATTCTTTTCCTTATGCAAGTGTTCCCTATGTAGGTTTTCGACTCCATTGCCAATGGTCCCTTGCCCCAATAATCCCACCTTGCAGTTCACCTTGATACGCTTTGTTCCATTCAGGATCCTGGCCCCTTGATTACCCTTGATTGAAAATATTACGTAGAGTAGAATCTGAAAACAAATGAGAGATCCCTGTCTGACTACGTAGGGAAAAGGCGCAGTCTAAAGCAGTTTTGTTGTTTCCCGGGAGCGCACCCCTCCTCGCTCGACCTTGGGGGCCCAAAATCCCGGTACCAAAAGTAAATAAAAACACATATCATGGAGCATACATAGGCTCCAATATACAACCACACCGAAACCATAGCAAACAAGAACACCGACTGCAACTACAGCCCTCAAAATCGGCTTTCGATGACTGTTCCCTACAGTCATCTCTCACTAATAAAAATCAGATCGTATGGTTGCCACCCTCCAGCCATCGATTAATTTTACATATAGAATACCTCTCTCATCCTCAGATATGCAACTAAGAACAATTATGCAACCAAATGATTTACAATAAAATGACAGGTGCATTCCTCTTGGCACTGAAAAGATACCGGACCAAAACAAACATATCTTGGTCATCCAAAAAGATTTTTCAGTGAAAAAAAGTCGTTGTTTACTGGAAATGCAACTTCGGACACAATGGAACAGGTCTCACAGCCCATAAATGAGCATATATGGTCGAACCAGATCATATGGTTCCACACCTCTCAATAAAATAGAGCCAACATTACAATTTCTGGTTATGAAGAAGAAGAATAGAAAGAAGGTAACAAGAATAGAAACTAAATTCCTTGAGATTCATCCTTCCTCCATGAAAATCCTGAAATTCAATACATGAATACTCAAACAACCAATCAGCCATCATTTCACATATACCAAATAAAATAATGAATGAAAACACAACATAAGAGAAATACTTATCTCAAAATATAAGCAATTGGCTGCAGTAGGACAACTTTCCTCCCAGTCGTAGACACCGTCAATCCTTCCTCGCTTTAACAGGTCACCCCTAAGCTGAGACCATGGATTCATGGGTATATTCTTGCTTAGTCTCACTACTCTCGAAACTACATCTTTTGAGAGACACAATGCTTCCCACTACTACTTTTTTGTCTGTCTCCACTGCCTATGGGATGTGACCTAGCTCACCATTCCCATTTCCTGGCTTCCTATATGAGGACCTGGACTAGTAGAGTGATATAATGGAAGAAAAGGGAATAAATAGACTCCCTCTAAGTCTCAGCACACTCTCAATAATATTAACCTTCCCAACATAGGTAGATAGCATAAATCACATGGTCTAAAGCTCAAGATTAACTTCATTAAGGAGATGGCATATGGATTTATAGCACAAGGAGGACCATTCTAACCCAAATGGATCAACCCAAATTAGAGATAAGGAAGGTTTAAACTTCATCATGGAGAATTAACTTGAATTAGTGGAGTGGTGGCTTAGTGAAGAGATTCCCTTTCCCAAATTAGTACCATGAGGAGGAGTTACCCAAAAACTAAGGAGTGGAGCCATGAAGAGCACATGGAGGCACACTAATGCACAAAGGGGGTTACAAAACATAAACGAGGTCGAAATAGGTGAGAGAGGGAATCCAATGGGGTCATAAATATCATGGAAGCACAAAAATAGGATCATCAATACATGGTGTAAGAGTGGAAGCTAGAAAATAGCTTACAGTCCTAAAAACTAGGAAAGGCCCTCATAAATGACCATAAACACATAATTGCAAGGGAATAGCTTCCCAAGGAGGGATCCCTATGCAATATGGGCCCACTAAGGTCTACACAATATGCAAAAAATATCTCCATATTCCATAATTATTGAGAATAGGGTTCGTTGTACAAGGTTTGGGTGATGAACATTATTAATCTCACCAAGGTGCAAATATGAATTGGGATGGACAAAGTTAAGTCAACAATAAGTTATAAGGTGCTAGGGATGTCCCCATTCCCACTCACTTTGTGGAATCCATGGTCCCCCATACTCTTTTAGTTTCCTTTGCTGAGCCAGTTGTTTACTTAATCAATCATTAACAACATTCAAAGATAACAAAGATTCTAGTAATAACATTAACATTAATAATAAGGCCGAAGTACAAGGTCGTGTTATCAAACATTAATAATAAGTACTTAATTAAATTCATCATGAAAAGGAGCAAAATTCCACAATCATATAAAATATCACAAGTCCCTAATTTAAGAGAACATAAGTCACATGAAGGATCATAAGTCCGGGGTTTAACAACTAGGGTTTTACATCTCCCTCCCCCTTAAACAATGCATCGTCCTCAATGCATATTACATACATGCCGTGGAATTTCAAAATAGATGAGGGTATTCTTCCCTCATGGTATCCTCTAGCTCCCAAGTGGCATCCTCAGGACTGTAATGGATCCATTGGACCTTTACCTGCCCAATTTCTCGATTCCGAAGCATCTTGACCTTGATGCCCAAAATGGCAACGGGTTGTACCAAAAAATCCCCTTGCGGTTCCACCTAGATCATAATCCATTGAATCACATGATTAGTACCATGTTCATATATATATATATATATATATATATATATATCAATAAAGAAAAAATGAAAAAAAAACACTCTAATTACCTGGATCACATTCCAATCAATTACATGGTTAGTATCAGGTATATACTTTTTCAATAAAGACACATGAAACACATTATGTACTCTAATGCAAGAGGGTAGGGGCAACTCATAAGCAATGGGTCCTATCTTAGCTAATACCTCAAAAGGTCCACAATATCTGGAAGCTAACCTTGAGCAAGGTCCCAAGTCTAAGGAACTCTTCTTGGGTCTGAATTTCAAAAACACATGATCCCCAACTTGAAACTATCTTATGGTCCTGCTCTGATCTGCATAACTTTTCTGCCTATCTTGAGCTACCTTTAGATTCTGCTTTATCTTAACCATTTGATCCTCCCTATCCTTTAATAATTCTAGTCCAACAATGACTATATTTGTTGGGTTATCCCAACCGATGGGAGTATTACACTTCCTTCCATACATGGCCTCGAAAGGACTCATCTTCAAAGAGGAATGATATCCATTATTATAAGAAAATTCCAACAAGTGTAAATAATATTCCCACTTAGATGGCTGATCCATCACATACATCCTTAACATATCTTCAATTACTTGGTTAACTCTTTCTATTTGTCCATCTGTCTAAGGGTGGTATGCTGTACTCATGTTTAGACTTGTACCAAACCCTTCGAACAATCCTTTCCAACAGTTAGAAGTAAATTTTGAATCTCTGTCTGATACTATAGCCTTCAAAATACCATGAAATCTGGCTACTTCTTTCATGTAAATATTTGCAATGTTAGCTACTTTGTGAGTTGTCTTTACTAGAATGAAGTGTGATGCCTTAGTCAACTTATCTACCATAACCATGATCGCATCATTTTTCAATCTCGTCTTAGGTAACTTGGTGATGAAATCCATCATCACTACATCCCATTTCCATTCTGGTATAGGCAAGGGTTGCAACAACCCCGCTGGATGTCGATGCTCAACTTTAACTTTTTGACATTCCATGCACCTAGCTATATATTCTGCAACATCATTCTTCATCCCTGGACAATAGTATTGTTTCCTTACTACTGTTACTATTTCCTGATAACCTGAATGTCTGACATAAGGGACATCATGTATTTCTTTCATAACCACCTTCCTTATAGCTCCAACATCAGGCACATAAACTCTATCTCTGTGCATGAGTATCTCATTTTCTTTAAACTTATACTTATCAAATTTATGTGGAATTTTCTGTTGTTTCAACCCTTCTTTAACCTGCTGATAAAGTTCATCAGTAACACTGGATTCAATGATCTTATCCTTCAAATATGATGTGCTAGTGCTAATAGTTGCTACATGCATCACATGCATCTTCCTACTAAGTGCATCGTCAACTTTATTTTCTTTACCTTTGATATGCTTGATGTCAAAGTCATATTCACATAATAACTCCATCTAGCTCCTTTTTCTTGCATTCAAATTAGGCTGCTCAAGCAAGTATTTTAACCCATCATGGTCAGTTCTCAACTCAAACTTTTTACCCATTAGATAATGTCTCCATATATTCAAAGCATGGATGATAGCTGCAAGGTATAAGTCATGGGTGGCATAGTTCTTCTCATGTTCCTTCAACTTTATAGATTCATAACTGATCACATGCCCATCCTGCATTAATACTCCACCAATGCCTTGCTTGCGTGCATCCGTGCATACAACAAAGTTTCCTTCAGGGTCCACGATTTTTAGCACTGGTGCACTAGTAAGCATTTCCTTAAGTTTTTGAAAATTATCTTCACACTTAGAAGTCCAATCAAACTTCACACCTTTCTTTTACAAAGATGTGATAGGATGAGCCAACTTTGAGAATCCTTCGATGAAACTTCAGTAGTATCCAGCTAACCCCATGAAGGATTTGACTTATGATACATTCTTAGGTGTTGACCAATCCATAATGGCTCTTATCTTCTCAGGATCTACTGTAACACCTTCTTCAGATATGATATGCCTTAGGTAGTGGATTCTTCCTTGATAAAATGAACACTTTCTTAATTTTCCATGCAATTGTTGTTCTCTAAGCACTTGCATTACTAGTCTTAGATGTTCTTCATGCTCTTCCTTTGTCTTGGAATAGATAAGGATTTCATCCCAGAATACAATCACAAAATTATCTAATTACTTTCTTAAGACTCCATTCATGAAACACATGCATACTGTAGGTGCATTTGTTAAACCAAAAGGTACTATTGTGAACTCATAGTGTCCATACCTTGTTATGAATGTCATCTTACTGATATCCTCATTCTTAATTCTAATTTGGTGGTATCCTGACCTCAAATCTATTTTTCAAAACACCTTGGCTCTTCTCAATTGATCAAACAAGTCATCAATTCTTGGTAAGGGGTACTTGTTTTTAACTGTTGCTTTGTTCAATTGTCTATAATCTATGAAAAGTCTTAGAGTTCCATATTTCTTCTTCACAAATAACATAGGAGCTCCCTAAGGTGAAACGATGGGTCTTATGTAACATTTCTTTATAGCTCTTCTAACTGCATTTGTAATTCCTTTAACTTTGGAGTACTCATTCTATAAGGTTATTTAGATGAAGGTACTTTTCCCGACACCAAGTCGATAGAAAAATCAATGTTCCTCTTAGGAGGTATTCCTGATGGTTCTTGAAATATGTCTGCAAAATTTTGTAGTATTGGATAATCCTGCGACTCTGGTTCTTTTCCTTCTTTTGATTCTTCCACATGAATTGCATATAATTGGCATCCATTTTTAAGACATTTCTTCAATTGTAGAGCTGTAATCTACCTCAGGGATATGGGTCTAGGTATTCCTCTTATTGTCACTTGGTTCCCTTCTTCATCGAAACGAGTATAAGTTTTATTATGGCAATCCAAAACTACATGGTGTGCATTCAACCAATCCATGCCAATCAATACATCATATGACCCCAAGGGTATGATGTTTAAGTCTTCAAATTTTTTCATTCCATTCATTTCTAAAGGATACACTTTTACAAATTCAATGATTTTCCTCTTAGCTCCTATAACTAGCTGTACTAGGCTTGTTGATTCAAGTTTACTTTTATTTAAATGACATTTCTCAACAATATTAGGTGAAATGTAACTATTGCTAGCTCCCGAATCAATCAAAATAGTTATGGTTTTATTAGCAATCTTACCTACTACTTCAATCATTCGGGATTGGTGGTTGCTTGCCTCCCATATAGGGCCGCATAGATCCTTTGAACACTTCCACCTACATCTCCAACATTTGAAGCCTCTTGAATGTTGTGAAGGTTATTTTTCTTATGTGGGAACTGACTGAAAAAGTGATTTTCCTTGCATATCCAACATTCAGCAGGTGGTATTTTCCCTGAAGTATCTTCCTTTGACTGCCATTGTAGGTAAGAATTATTTTTTCTGAACTTTGAAGGCTGGAAACCTTTCTTTGTCTGCTCCTGCTTGTTATTCTTCATATCCTTCCAATTCTTTTGATATGGAACCTTGCTCTTATTTTGTTCATATAAGTGTTTTTCCTTCCAGATGGCATCCTTAAGTTTATTTGGTCTATCATACTGGATTTTATCTCTATAAGATTCAGGAAGGCCACTTAGGAACCTTTGAATCTTTACCTTCTAATCTTTGATGAAGTCCGCGTAGTTCAAAAGTTCTAGAAACTTTTTCTCATAGGCCTCCATAGTCATGCTTCCCAACTTAAGCTCAAAGAATTCCTCCATCTTCTTGTCATAGTAGTGATCAGAGAGGTATTATTTCTGAAAGTATTTCTTAGACCTCCTCCAAGATATTTTCTCTTCATCGATGTCTTTCAACTAAACCAGTTGATCCCACCAGATAGTTGATTTAACTTGCATATGGTATATGGCTACTCTTTCCTCCATATTAGGTGTATACTGATGCAACTAGAAGAATTTCCTAAATCCTATCAACCATGCTTCAACATATTCTCCTTGCTTTACTTCTCCATAAAAATTTGGGGGCTTGATTCTTCTCAACTCTCCTACTAGTTCATCCTGGGTAAACCTCCTCTTCTTGTATCTCACTGGATATCTTTCAGGACTACTCTCTATACTACTTGATACATACCCCTTCTTTCTCTCTGAGTGATAAGGCCTCCTTGAAGATGATTGTTACATATGATTTTACCACACATGGTAGATCACATATTTATGGCCTTCCCTTTCCCTCTGCAGACTCTTTGGACCCCATGGACCATTTTTGTACCTTTGATGTTTCCAATATCATCCCTAAAAACATGCATTATTTTACATATGCAAATTTTAAACCCA
Source organism: Pseudotsuga menziesii (assembly GCA_001517045.1). Taxonomy (NCBI): domain Eukaryota; kingdom Viridiplantae; phylum Streptophyta; class Pinopsida; order Pinales; family Pinaceae; genus Pseudotsuga; species Pseudotsuga menziesii. The sequence goes on along the minus strand of LPNX010472289.1, from coordinate 198,178 downwards.
TTCTCTCGTATATACATGGATATGACCCTTAAACCCGCGTACATCGGGATGTGTGCAAAAGGACAAATAGTTTTGGAGTTTTCCTTGATGTGGATCCAATTCACTTGTCTTTTGGCCATCCATATTCCTTGAGATCACTTATATTTGACCTTCCATTACCCCATTGAAGCACTATAAACGGAAACCTTTGGATACATTGAAGAGGGAGGAATTGAAGAGCAAGGAAACTACACTCCATTGTTGTCATAGCTTGATTATACTTGAGTCTACATCCATTTGTCCCTTGGATCACTTTGTGTTCTTCCCAATATTTCCTTTTCTTATGAGCTTGCTATCGAGAGATGGAGGATTGAGGTGGTGGAGGCCCAGGTGGAGGACTCAGTTTCTCCGGTTCGCAGATGTGCCGATAGAGGTTGTGATTCTTGTAATCTCTGATTTATATTAATAGAAATATCTAATCCTGTCCAATGATGTGCATTTAAATGAATATTGAATCCATGGATACTTTTAATTGATGATACATTATTGATTATATATGCTAGAGTAGTTTTAACACAATTATATAACATGCTTGTCTTGTTTTCTGATTGTTGAGAGAGCAAATTGCTAACATAAGCAGGATTGGAAAAGCTCAATGGGGATCTACATCAACCATCTGGAATAAGGTATGTTTCAAGATCCTTTAGTGTTATATGTTAATTTCTCTTGTATATTGAGAAGGGATTGATTTCTGAGGTTACTCTGTCTGTTGTGGTACCCCAATCCATAGGAAGTTTTCTCCGTAACAGAATTGGTGACCATACTGGGGAGTTCCTAGTCATTTCTTTTGGGGATTTTATCGGCATTCAATGTTCTTGAATTGCTCTGATTTCTCTATTTCTGAGTTGGGTCTGGGGGAATGTTTTCCTAGTAGTGTCTGATAGGAGTAAATTTTGTCTCAACTTGTCTATTTTCCTTCTTTTTATCTCTTTTTCTTCCTGTACGCGAGTTTTTCCTTCACAGTCACGTGTACACATGGGTTTTCCTACAATAGCCGTGTATATACATGAATTTTCTGCAAACAGCCATGTATGCCCTGAGTTTTTCCTTTTTGGGGAAGATTAAGTGTTTTTGGGTGAGTTTGGATGATTATTGAGTCTTCTTGGATGCTTCTGGAGTCTGTATACACCCCTGTTTCTGACCAGAGACGCTTTTTAGTTTAAAATTTTTGAAAATGTTCTTGTAATTTCATTTTATATTTTTTGTTTTGGGATTAGTGTATTAGGTATCTTTTACGTGAGTGCTTTTGTTGGGTGTTGTCTGATAGTGCTTGTAGATTATGGGGGTTGTAGAGTCATACTTTTTCTTTTTATCTCATTTAATTCAAAAAATACAAAAACATTTTCTTTTTGCATCATTATGCATTGTTTGCATTTTGCATTTTGAATGGTACTTGCATTAGGTTTGCTTGGAAAGTATTAGTTATATTTTCATATAGGAATGATTGCATATTCATTTGAAGGAAAATTTTGCACTTCATGTAATAGCATACCCCGTTTTTCATTTGACACAATGCATTTGCATTGATTGTTAGGTGTGCATTTTACTTCTTGTTGTGTCATAACATCATTAGTTCCATGACCATTTTCCCTTTTTAGTAATAAGCCAATTAAAATCAACACATAATAAAATGAATTACACTCTTTTCTGTATAGGGTGCACCAACAAGATTAGGTTTTAGGGTCTTGGAATAGTTCATTGTGAGTAAATTCTCCAAGACCACTAAATGAAACATTTATGTGTCTGTCCAGGTGAGAGTATGAGATTCCTTTATATAATTAGTGTTTCTCAGGATCCTCCTCTTACAAGGGAGTTAAGAATGAGGCAGTGTGAGCGGTTATTGACTGGGATGACCCCTGGTCATAACTGAGTAGCACCGGAGATATTTACAGGATTGTATTCGTATTTGGGGGCTCTTTCGAGAGTTTCGAGCTTTGCTACCCTCCCATACGGTCAATCCCACCTATGAGTGTTTTCCTGAGCATTGATTATATTGAGGTGACCTTAGTTTCCTTACCTAGGTTATCGAGGGGGTACTTCGCATAGGTTATTTTGTAGGTGTCTTGGCTAGGTAGGGGTCGAACAGCACAGTCGCTATATGCGTTGAAGCTAAGGGCCACTATAATTGGTTAAGAACCTTTTCTTATTGTGTATGGAAGTCTCAAGCCTCTCCTAGGAGAGACATACCTGCTTCATTTGGGAGCTCACATATCCTACCCTTGTTTGTTTGTGATTTGGATTTACATTTTATAGGTGTATGCTCTGTGCATGCTAGTTTTCCTAGGGTTTGCGTAATTAGATCAATTCTTTTCATTTTTTGAGTCATTGTGGATTCAGGTGTGGGACTTCGCCATTCTCTTCATTTAGCATAAATTCCACCTTCCACATCTCCTCCTCCTTTGGGAGAGAAATAGACAGTTCGGGTGGACTACTTCTCACTTTGATTCACACACGAGGGAGATCATGAGGATGATATTCCTGAGATGTCATATCCACCTCACGAGGTTGGGGATGAAGATCCTACTCCCGTATATGATCCTTCACTGGAAATACCTTCACATTCTGGTTATGATCCCTCATTCATAGGTCGCTGGTATTAGTTTCTGGGCGACGAGACTCATCATGAACCCACAAGCACTAGTCATGTTCGTTATAGCATGTTTGATATCCATGCACATGGTCTAGCACATCATGTCAAGTCAGAAGTTGAACCTAGCACTATGCCTGGGGGCACTCCTATTCCTTTACATACGAAGAGATTTGGGAGCACGAGTCACATTGCACCTTCCATCCGGTGGTGGAAGCAACCTCACATGTCCATCCTAGACCTAGTGTTAGTAACCATATGCAGATACCAGAACTGAAATGAGTGACCATAGGGAATACCACTTACATCCCTTCACATGTATCTTCGTCCTCAGACCCTACTCCTTCAAATGCATTTTTTACTACCCTTCCTCCCCCTCATTCATGTGGTCCTTCGAGCCAGAATATTGCTACTAGCTATGTTCATACTGCGATTGCTCGCACGGTAGTATCTCAGAGTCAAGTACCTCCTGTTGTGTCGGGAGGTCATATCCCTATTTCTAGATCATCTTATGGTCCATCGCAAGGAGTTTCCCATATCCCTAACTATGGACATTCTCATGGGACATCCCATGGAACACCTTATGGAGATTCTCATGGACATTCTTATGGACTGCAGATGGATAGAACTATCAACCCTATGGGTGTGGGTATTAGCAACCTGCTTACTCTTCCAATTATGGCTTTGTAGCACCACATAATCAAGGTACACCACATCATAATGCTTCCATGCAGCCCTATATGGGTCAACTGGGAGGAGTTTATTATGGCCAAGGCCATGGTATTTATTGCAATCAGCCTTACATGAACCAGAACTATCGGGGAGCATGGCATAGACTGGCTCAACCTAGGATCCCTTTCCTCACAACATTGAACTTACCTAACTTATCGAGACTTATGAATGATCTGGTATCTCATGACCCAGCCTGGTCGACCATCCCTAACAAGATTCCTTTGGACATTCCCAAGTTCGAGGGAAAAGCTGGAGAAGATCCTAGTGAGCATGTCATTACTTTTCACCTTTGGTGCTCTTCCAATTCCTTACATGAGGATTGAATCCGTTTGAGGCTATTTCAATGCACCCTCACCGGGACTACAACGAAATGGTATATAGAGTTACCAAGGGGGGCATTTTTTTTATTTGATGACCTTGCCATGACTTTCCTCAATCACTTTCAGCTACCAGTGCATTATGACGTTGGTACCAAGCTCTTGTCGACATTTCCGCAAGACAAAGGCACACATATCTTGGATCATATTCAAGAGTGGCATAGATGAAAGAGATTGATTAAATCCTTTATACCACTGGAATTTCTCCTTGAGTGGTTCCTCGAGTCCTTGTCACCTTACATTGAAAAGGATGTTTCTACATCTGGAGTCCAAAACGAGGAACAAGCAATATTTAGGGCACAAGAGTTGGATTTTATCTATGCTCAATCCATACTTTTGAATGAGATTATACCTAATGCTCCGTGATCTATTTTTGATCCCAAGATCAATCCTAGACCACATGCCGATGGCAATGTGGGTTGTACAAGTTCCAAACCTGTGGATTCGGTTGTGAAACAAGTGGGCCAATTGTCAATTAGTCAATCTGCGTCAGGACCAGCCACGACTTCGTCTCAAGCTACCCAAACGACGAGTGTACTTTCCATGCAATTGTTAGACCAGAAGGGAAACCAGCATCCTGGAAAGAATAGGAAAAAAGGGAAAAATAATCATAAGGGTGAGAACAAGAATTTAAATGCTAATTATAATGACAAGAATGCTTGTCATGCTAGGGGGGACAAGCAGTCTAAACGTAAGGGAAAGTTTCCTTGAAAGTTATGTAAGGAGGACCACCTCACTCACTTGTGCCCTCATATGGAAGATGCCTTGAGATTCATAGTACAGGGCCTAGTCATGCTAACTAATCCTTTATCCAACAATCAAAATATGAACTCGAGGACCATTGATCCTTATTGTGCATCGGGTGGATATCAAAATCTCTCGGAAGCCAATAGTGGTCATGGTTGCATTAACATGGTGCGTGCTACAAATTTTGTGACTCGTACGAAGGATTATGGTTCGTCACAACTGGACCTTGGAAAGGAACCTGCTCCACCCGAGATCCCTTTGCATATCGAAAAACCTATGGATAAACTTGAAGTTGCACCTCGCATTCCTAAGGGAGTCCTAAAGCGTTTAGGGCACAATCCTAATTCTCGAGCTGCCTAGAACTATTCTGTTGTCGAGGATTTGGGCCAAAATCCTTGTGCGATGTCCGCACTTGAATTACTTCAGACTTGTCCTCCGCAGAGGAGAGCCTTGCTTTCTGCTCTTTGGGTTGATGATGATAACTCTTCTTCCATTATAAAATTTGAAACCATGGGAATATAGCCTTGCTTTCCTTACTACATGTCTCTTTTGATTCATGTAGAGTGTCTTAATATGACCATCAAATGCACTGTAATTAACAAAGGTGTTGTTGCTTCCGTGATGTCTTTGTCATGTTGGAAGGGTTTGGGTTCTCCCGAGTTGTCTCAATCCACTACTATGTTGACAACTTTTGATGGTAGATCTTTTTGGCTGCACAGGATCCTTCCTTCTCTTAAGGTCCAATTGGGATGGAAGACCATCGTGTTTGAGATCGAGGTGGTTGATGCTCCCCTCGACTACAATCTTTTGCTAGGTTGTAATTGGTATGCAAGTCGTAGCCTCTTCTCTCTTTCGAGTGGTATGATTTCCATTTAATGGAAATATCATTACGATTTATCAGACATCATTGTGCAATTCGAGTGTCAATGCATCATCAGGAACTTCTATCCCGATTATCGATCATTATCATCCGGCAACTGGGAATGTGGGTGTGGGTATGTATCCATCTCTTATGGGAACCTTTAGCTGTCCTGCACCCATTCTTATGATCGGATCTAGTTTTTTTGTGGCTTCATCCTCGTTGAATTCAGTGTCTTTTCGCACTACCCATATGGAAGATCCTTGGATTCTTCCTTCACTGATTCCTTTGAATGGACCTATCGAAATGGATGTGTTGTTGCCTCCAACAATGGTTGCATATCAAGCAAAACTTGATCAAGTTGCAGAGACTAGTCCTTCATCTTCACGGATGGAGGACGATGACCCATTTGTGCTATCTGCATGGGCAGTTGAGTCCTCTCATGCACATGATTGCCTCGATGATGTTTTTCCTTCAGATGAAGCCATTATTGAGGCCATGTTTGGAGTTGAGCCACCTTGGGAAGAGTTACATCATCGATCATATTTTCTTCTCAAGCTTGATCGTATGGAGCATGATGACTTTAGGGAGATTATTAGAGAGAATATTGGTAGTCCCATGGTTCCATTAAGCTCTCCTGGTCAGATGGCCGATGGGAACATGGTGAATTTATCACCTACTATTCCTATCAATATTTCTCGTGATCTTGGCAAAGTTAAGAATGTCTACATTGGGGTGAGTTGTTCTCATGATGAGATCAAGGAGTATACCGAGCTATTTAAAGAGTTTTATGACATATTTGCTTGGTCATATGAGGAAATGCCAGGTATCGACCCTCGTATTGTCGAACATGATATAAGACCTATCTGGATGCGAAGCTGGTTCGACAACGTTTGCGTTCGATGAATCCTAGAAAAGCACCCACCATTAAGGAAGAGATAGAGAAACTGTTGAAATCCAGTTTTATCTATCCTGTTCCCTTGATGGAGTGGGTTTCAAATCTCATTCCGGTTGATAAGAAGCATGGAGCGATCCGTATATGCACTGATTTTCGTGATTTAAATTGTGCTTGTCTTAAGGATAATTTCCCCCCACCATTTATTGATCAGATTTTGGATGAGTGTGCAAGAAGTGAGGTATTCTCCTTCATGTATGATTTTTCTGGATAAAATCATATTCAGATCAAACCCGAGGATCAACATAAGACTGCATTTATTTGTCCTTAGGGTACTTTTGCATATCGGAATATGCCTTTCGGCCTTAAAAATGCCGGAGCTACATTTCAACGGGCTATGACCTTAATTTTTCATGATCTCAAAATGATTATCGAAGTGTATTTGTATTACCTCACTACTCATTCTCATTTGATACTACGTCATCCATACCATTTGAGGTTAGTATTCGAAAGATGTTGTCATTACCAGGTTCGTTTAAATCCTCATAAGTGCATATTTTGCATGACTGTTGGTCGCTTTCTAGTGTTCATCATATCCAGGGAGGTGTTAACCAAAAAAATCCCTCACTCAACTCTACATGGCCTACACCACCCAAGGACACCCATGCATGACCCTCATTTGACCCCCACACCCTTAAGAAGGCTTAAAAACACGAAAAAGGGCTTAAAACCCCTAAAAAGAGCCTAAATAGCTCTCATAGGGTCTAAAGCCTCCAAAAAGGGGCTAAAACCCCTCAAAGGAGCCTAAAACCCTAAAAGGAGCTAAAGTTTGAGCGAAAGGGGATAAAAGCCAAAAAAAGGGGGCTAAAACTCTGACTAGGGGCTTAGAACCCTAAAAAAGCTATTACTAGAGGGGTGGGGGTCACTCTCAAAACATTCCTCCCTTGCATACTGTTATGCTACCTGAGTGGAATATCTTGAGACCATTTTCCTCTCAAGCCACCCACACTCCCTCTCATCCATTTTCCCTTTGAGCCATAGCTCCCCCATTGCCAAGAAAGAGGTTCTTCTCCAAGCTAGGGCATGGTGGCACATTTCCACCAAGAGGTATAATCTTTTGTTTAAATGTCATTTTTATTGTAGTTTTTGTCTAACTCAGTATGCTTGCAGGTTTTATTTCATGTTCTAACAGGTGTATTCAGGGTTTTGAGTCTAACCTTGTGTGCAGGGTTTCCATCTGTTTTCTTTCTTTTCTTCGCTTCATTTCTGCTCAATTTTTCTTGCATTACCATCGAGAACCCTATCCTTCTGTCCTATAGATGGAAGGTAGCCATTCCTTCCTTGTAGCAAGGGAGAAATCCCTGCTATAGAACTGGCGAGCATACCAGGTTGATCCCACAGGATCCCTGGGTTTATTTTTCAAAGTTTCGATTTTTAGTTCTGTTTTTTTCCCTAGTTTAATTTTCTGTTAAAATCTAGATTAGATTCCTGTTTATTTGAATTTCTAGTTACTACTAAGCCTCCTCAAAGAAAATCTGAGTCCATATGGCCACATTACAGGTTAATGTCAGCCGGATCTGACTCAGGGTCAAAAAAAATTTCAGTTTCCAGACTAGGTTGCTCTTATCGGGCCCTAAGAGGGGACTAGGTCACTCATTCTGGCCTCATAGGTGCAATCAAGTCACCTATTTAGCCTTGAAAGGTGCAGCCCACTTCTGTTTGCAAATTCTGAGCGACCCCCTTGCTTGTTTCTGGAAAAAATTAGCGACCCCCTTGCTTGTTTCTGGAAAAAATTAGCGACCCCCTTGCTTGTTTCTGGAAAAAATTAGCGACCCCCTTGCTACATTTGATCCGAAAAGTGCGATCTGTCACTCAGAGTTTGATTTTTTAAAATTTAAGGACTTTCAGTGCAGCTCAGCCGCCTTTATCCATCCAAAGTGTTTTTATTTCTGATTTTTTTTCTGTTTCTATCCATTTCATTTGCAGAATGTGTAAATCAAAGTGTAAATCAATGGTTAATGGGTTAATGAACATAGCTTGATTAAAATTTACTTAAAATCAACATCTTGCCTAACCCTTCCTCCTCTACCCAATCATCACCCTTCAGGGTACTCTAGGATAAGATGAAGGGTGAAGCTTGTATAGTAATAGGCACTTCACCTATTATTTTTTGAAGCCACTAAAAACGGGTGACTTGGAAGGTAGAGGGGGTAGAGAAGGAGGGCTTCTCACGACGCTTAGCATCCTCCCTGTCGACCAACCTTACGTCTGGAGGGTGACCTATGGATCTACGGATGGGATTAGTCCCATTGTGTTGAGAGCCCAGCACCCTCTCCTGGTTGAAGAGAACTATAGGTGCAAGGTAGTCACTTAGTCAAGCTATCATAGTTCAGGATCACAAAGGGTACATGTCTAAAAAAATTTGATTACTATTTACTGCTTTCATTCACAAAGTTATGAACTCTGTGGAATATTCATAAAACATTTAAGCAACCACCAGATATAATAGAAAAACAAAAGACATACACACCATACCATATAAATCAACCCAACTCAGTTCATGAAGCTAAGTGAGCTAGTAAAATTTACAATTTACACTAAGTTAAACATCTGTAGTCTTTGAGGACATAAGTCCCTGACTGCATTAACTATGGGAAGTACTTGGGCTCAGCCCAGAAACTCATTATGAGGAGTACCATGGGAGCCCCAAAGTAGCTGGCTGCTAAGAGGAATTGCCAAGAGAAATGGGAAATGACCCCCACCAATTGAGTAGCACTTCTGTGAGGAAAAATCCAAGCGCTGTCTTCTGGCAGTCTTGGTGGCTGAGTGACCACCTGTAGCCAATAGGAATCCATTGAAACTAGGGTCCACAAATCATTACCACCATTTTGACATACAATTTTGACACAATTGATTCCTCACGCTCTTCCTCACACCTAAGAGGTGAACCACCATGGTACGAGTCATTAAACTGACATCGTCGAGACCATTCTCAATGACCTTCCACACCATCAGAAGGCCACATAGACTTTGATTCAGATTCAGACTCATATCAATCTGAACCAGATATGCACACTGTACCATCAAGCCCCATGGCTAGTAAAAAACTTGGATCCATTTTCCAGTGTAGTAATTGCTAGTGGACCCATGTCCACACCACAAACTATCACCAACAACCCTACAGGTGGCCCTAGCACGGTTATGCAAACCGTCATAAGCCAGCTACGACCACCCATATTGACCAGTCAAGATGTCCCACCTGCAACACATGGGGGTAGTGGTCCTTCCACCTACACTGCCCCTCCTGTCATACATGGGGGCAGTGGCCCTTCCACCCACACTGTCCCTCCCACCACACATGGGGGCACTGGCCCGTCCACAATGGTGCCACAAGTACCCCCAACTTTGTAGGTGCATTATGCACTTGCAAATCCTACCACCATGGCTACCCCATCTCACATCAACCTGGGGTAAAAAATTCCTTTTATGGCATGTCTCAACTTGCCTGATTTGGTTCGGTTAGCAAATGACCCTATCCGCCATCATACGTTTTGGCCTCCCATGCCAAGCAAGCTTCCCTCATACATTCCCAAATTTGAAGGGAAGGCAAGGGAGTGCCCCCAAAACCACATCATGATGTTTCATTTATGGTGCTCATCAAACAACATCATATATGATTCAATCAGGCTAAGACTATTCCAACGCACCCTCACAGGTGCTGCAACCAAATGGTACATTGAGCTACCACAAGCCAAGTACTCGGATTTGAACTCCCTGGCTTTCATGTTCCTGCAATATTTCCAACTCCCCTTTGGATATGATGAAGGGGTGGAGATCTTATTATCTTGCCTCCAGAATACTACCACCCACATAATTGACCACATCCATGAGTGGCGGTGACACCGTAGTTTGTGTAAGATCCAACTTGATGATAGGATCTTCTTGGATTGGTTCTTGAAAACCTTGCTCCCACCTATAGAAAAAGATGTCTTATATAAATGTCCCCAATCTGAAGAGGAGGCCATCTTGAAAGCCTAGCAGTTTGATCTGATCGATGCACAGTCTGGATACCTTTACACCATCATCCCAGACACTCCCTATGCAAGCACTTCCTACCAAAATGCACTGGGGGCATCCGATGTTGCAGATAGCATAATAGGTTTTCTCTCTCACCAACCACAGCACTGTCCGACACCACCTACAATACCACCACAACCAAGCAACACCACTAGTGTTGCCTACCAAAACCAAACTTCAGACTATGAAAGAATGATGTCCCAGTCTTGAGCCACAACTTCTTACGCACAACTTGTGCCACTGCAGCGGGCGTAAGCCTTGGTTTGGCCAACACAGCAATACACGAGACAAATGCCCACATTTGTGGCAACAACACCTACCCAAACCTATTATGCACCACTAGTACAACCTGTTCAAGCCCCCGCCCCTACTCCACCTGCTCCATTGGGACAAGTGTTTCCACAACAAAACCATCCCAATCAACCAGCCCCCAATAACCAACAAGGGAAAGGCAGGAATAACCGACCCCAGAACCAAGGCAACAATCAACAGCAGGGAGGCGGTCAACAACCAAATCCTCCCAACAATGCCATGGTGAATCGGCCAGCCCAAAATCCTCAATGACTAAATGCACGGAGACGTAACACTCTGTTGCAGACAAACCAACTGTGCACACTATGCAAGTTCTATGGGAACTACACATTCAAGTGTCCCTTCATGGATCGCGCTAAACAAGCCATTAGAAATGAGGTTCAACATGCCACCAATACACCGGACTAAGCCCAACCCAACCTGGCACCACAAGGACCTCCTCCTATGGTGCTCCAAAACCCATTACCAGTCTAAGGATTGGTGGCAACCACACCCCCTCTCCAACTGAATCCCAATGCTTTGAGGGAACCTCCCATGGCAAAAACAGGTGTCCACCACCTGCTAGCCATGACAACTGAAGAGGTCAATCTACAAACTAGTCGAAATCAGTACGGAACCAACATCGAACTCGCTGACACATCAGCGACATCTACGTCTAAAATAGTCAATGCACCTCTTTAGTTACCCCCTTTCCCGCGCCCCCCCCTACACCTAGTTTCCAATAGCACCACGGCTAGAGCTACTGTCAGCTACAGCATCATGGATGATTTGGCCCAAACACCTACCGCCATGTCCGCTCTTGAGGTACTCAAAACTTTCCCAACGCAGCGAAAATCCTTACTAGCTTCGCTTGGGGACGTAGACCACTCTAACTCCAAGCTGATCACATTCAACACGGAGAATGGAGAACCGCGAATGCCATCAACCATTTCCTTTCAAATCCTGATGTCTACCCAGAATTTGGTTGTGCACCAGTGCATAGTGGATGAGGGGGAATCCACATGTGTTATGTCTACCCTAGTCTGGCAGAAACTTGGATCCCCAATTCTGCAACCATCCTCCACAACTCTGCGGGCTTATGATGGACATCCCACTAAATCCCAAGGAATCCTCCCCCATGTCCCCATCACATTAGGTAGGAAGACAGTTCTGTTTGACATAGAGGTTGCCAATGCTCAATTGGACTATTACATTCTCCTTGGAAGAAATTATATGTATGCCATGAGAGCCGTAGCATCGACTGTCTTCCGTCTCATGATGTTCCTCCACAAAGGGAAAATCATGATGGTTGACCAACTGACTTATCACGATCTGCAAGGGCTAATGGATCCCACCAACGTTATTCCTACAATCAACACCATTAATCCACAAGGGATGACCGTACACACCAATGTTATCCCTGCGGTCAACACCATGGTGGAAAACATACCAACTTCCCCATAGTTGAATGTGGGCCCTGGGTTGTTTATTGATATCACCATGACGGACCCCTTAGTGTCACCACCACTGACACCTAATGAGACTGCAGACTTGTGCATGCTCTCATCCAGTACCACTGCACCCAAAAAACAACCGCAGCCATAGCCCCAACCGCAACCACAACACCATCAACAGCCACAACATAAACATCAGCTGCAACATCATCCACAGCCATAGAATTACATGTAGCCTCAACCACAACCTCATCCCCACATACAACCATCAGTTAGTTATCTGGGCTCCTGGTCCAGTCCACACGATTCCCTTCCTCTTTCCCCCACCTGGTGTCATGAGCAAGCTAGTAATGGCCACCTTAAACTTACCCAACTTTACATTGGGAATTCTCATGTGGTATCTTGATCCACCAGCTCAACCACCAATGCCCCAAGTAGTCTTCACCCCCTTGCAACCCATTGCAGTTGAGTCTCACCCTCCACCCAGCCCACAAAAACCAACCACCGCACCTACACCCGTACCGCCCCACCCAAAAAGGGCCATGGGAAAGAATGTGAAAGCTACCACTGAACCTTGACAGATCCCGCCTTGTGCCATCTACAAAGAACAGGGCCATCCAACTCAGAACTTCCCTGAGATTCCTATAATCCGCGTGCATTTGGATGTCATGGATACAACCGAAAACCTCCCCGTGGTTGAACTTCCAAACGCGCCAATAGTAAGAAACAAGTCATTGAGAACAAACCATGCTTGCGCCCTTTGTGGATTGTATGGACACTATTATCACCACTGCGAAGACTTGCCTGAGTTCTGAATGGCTTTAGCCAATCTTCATCAACATTCCCTTGAATCTGAGATCACCCTGATCGAAGAAGTTCACCCCCTACCCCCTTCTTCGGACACCATGTCCATTTACATGATGTCCAGTTCTACCGACCTCTTGTCTCCACCACCAACGATGGTCCATCAGACCTATCTCTTCATTGCCTCCGCAATGATGAGGAGATACTTGAAGCCTTAACTGCACCAAAATACCCATGGGACGACATGCACCATCGCTCATTCTTCCTCCTTGAAGAACTTGTGTCGCAGTCTGACCAGTTTTTCATGGAAACCAAAGATTTCATTCATGGGAATGTCGAGTGGTTCAAAAACCCCATTCCGGCACCAGACACCCTTGAAGAAGGGAACATGGCCAACATCTCACGAACCATCAAAATCAACATCTCAACCAATCCCGAGATCGTTGAAGAAATCATGTTGGAGGCATCCTGCTCCCTGGAAGAAGTTGCTTCCTACAAAGCTCTCTTCCAAGAATTCCATGACATCTTTACCTGGTCTTACACTGAAATTACTGGGTTGGACCCATCCATCATGGAACACCACATTGACACATGGCTCAATGTGGCCCCTGTGTGCCAAAAACAACGACCCATCCATCCTTCCAAAGCAGCCACGGTCAAAGCTGAGATAGAGAAGCTGCGCACAACCATCTTCATTTACCCCATTGCGTACACCACTTGGGTTTCTAATCCTGTTCCCATTAATAAAAACAGGGTACCATTTGCATTTGCATAGACTTCCATGATCTAAATCGGGGGTGTCCCAAAGACAACTTCCCAACACCCTTCATTGACCAGATTATCGATGCATGCACCAGACATGAGGTCTTTTCCTTCATGGACGGCTTTTCCGGATATAACCAAATCCATATTCGGAAAGAAGATCATTACAAGACTGCATTCATAAGCCCGTGGGGGACATTCGCATACTGATTCATGCTCTTTGGCCTAAAGAACACTGGAGCCACCTTCCAGTGTGCCATGACATATTGTTTCCATGATCTAATCCATATAATATTGGTTTACCTGGATGATCTTACCGCTCAATCTCCAAAACGAGCACAACATATGGACGACTTGCGGCAAGCCTTTTTATGTTGGCACAAGTACAAAATTCTCCTGAATCCCCTAAATTACTTTTTGTGTGTCTCGGCAGGCCCTCTACTCAAGTTCATCATATCCCACAAAGGGATAACGATAGATCCCCTCAAAGTTCAGGCTATCCTTGATCTTCCTTCACCAAAAACTCGGCACCAACTATAGAGCCTCCAAGGCAAGGCCAACTTCGTTCACCGCTTTGTACCAGAGTATGCAACAAAAGCCTATGGATTCATCTGCTTGCTCTGCACAAAAATCCCCTTTGTTTGGGATTAGCAAGCACAAGAATCATTTGATGCACTTAAGCAAGCCTTGGATTTTGCACCATTACTCTCAGCACCAGACTTCACTCGAGACTTCATTCTCTATGTGTCGGCCTCAGACAATGCCATTGCTGGAGTCTTGGTCCAAGAAGATGATGTTTTCCATGAGCACGTGATTTATTACATCAGTTAGAAGCTGTCAGGCCCCCCATTATGATATTCACCCAAGGAGAAATTGGCCTTTGCTGTCGTCTTCTTGGCTCAGAAGTTGCACAACTACATCATTGCAAACCATACACATGTAGTTGTTGATTCAAACCCAATGCAGTACCTCTTAAGCCGTCACCTTCTACAAGGTCGCGTAGCCAAGTGGGTAGTCGTCCTCCAAGAATTCGACTTAGAATTCATTTCCCCAAAAAGCACAAAGGCACTTGCCCTGGCCGCACTCATGACCGACCCCATTAACCACGTCATCACCTCCCAAGGATGACCTCCCTGATGATTTCCTATTCTTCATATCCATAGAAGTCCTATGGTATGGGGACATCCTTCTATACTTACAGACACATAAGTTCGCAGCACATGTAAACCATGAGGACAGGCGACGCATTCAACACCAAGCCATTTTCCACCTGTTGATTGGATATGTTCTATATCGTCGAGGCATTGATACCATCCTATGTTGTTTCCTCACCCATGACGAGGACGAGACCATCCTCAACGACTGTCATAGTGGAGCATGTGGTGGCCACCTTTCAGGTCTAGCAACCGCTAGAAGATTCTACGTGCTGACTACTTCTGGCCTTCTATCTTTGCTGATTGCATAGAGGCAGTCAAGCATTTTCGCAGCTGTCAGCTCTTTGCCCCAAAGGCAAGAACCCCCCCCGCACCATTACACCCCGTAGTCATAGTTGGGCCCTTTTGTAAATGGGAAATCGACTTCATGACAATCAACCATGTCTCGGCCAACAGTAATAAATACATCATTATGGTAGTCGATTACTTCACTAAGTCGGTCGAGGCCATGCCCACATTTGATTTCAAAAGTGAAACAACAGTGCGCTTCTTCTTCAACCATGTTATTTCACGATTTGGTGATCCTAAACAATTGGTCTCCAACCATGGAACACACTTTCAAGATGCTATTTGGGTTGAGTTGTCAACCACATTGAAATTTCAACACTAGTACTCATCTTCCTACTACCCCCAAGGCAACGACCAAGTTGAAGCATGCAACAAAATCATCAGAACAATGCTCCAAAGGATGGTGGGAAACCATAAAACCAACTGGAATCACATGCTATTCTCTGCCCTATGGGCTTATCACACATCCACAAAAACCACAAGCAGTTTCACTCCTTTCCTCCTAGTACATGGCGTTGAATCAGTACTCCCTATAGAGTGCCAAATCCCATCCCTCCACCTCATGGTAGAACTCCTCCCTGATACTTCACCTTTAGAAGAAAGACTCCTCCAACTCAAGCAAACCATAGAATACTGTCGAGCTTCCGTCCAATCCATCGAAGCAGCAAAAACACTGTCAAAGGCCCACTATGACTCCCGCGTCCACCCTCGCACCTTCAACGAAGATGATATGGTTCTAGTCTACGACCAACCCAATGAAACATTGGGAAAAGGAAAGTTCGATTCAATTTGGTATGGCCCATACATCATCCACCGTTGCCTCAGAAAAGGGGCATACACCCTTGTTGAATCTGATGGACAACTCTTGGAGAATCCCCGCAAGGGGCTCTACCTCAAGAGGTTTTACGCTTAACATCACCAAAGAGTCATTTGATTTTTCTTTTTTTCTTTTTAATGTTTTTTACCACAAGTCAGGGGCAGCACCATTAGCTGCTAATCCAAAGTCACCCAGAACCTCTTCGAGACACCTCTCACACCTCCGGGCTCAAATGTCTATCTCCTTATGAGACCATTGTCTCATGTTTAACAAACAAATTTCCAGAATGCTTCCTAGAAGTTACCTTGATTTACGAGCCACATCATGGTGATGCAAGTGTCTACAAACTTGTACTTACATCACACTTACCTACCGCTACTCATGCGGGTTCTTGGGCCACCGCCCGTAGGGAACATCATTTTTATTTTTAACTTATAAGCTATCTACTCCGTCCACTGCACGTTATGCAGATCTCCATACCATCGTTTGGAAGATGTATCATTTTATTTGCATGTATTTGACATATAACTGCCTTTCGGACTTGCACTCACATCACATGTAGTCAAGTTCGTCCACCACAATTCACACACAACTCTCCTCACCTCTGTTTGAGAGCCACCTTGGTTTGCGTGCCTCTGTCTCACCGAGTTGCATGCCTCTGCCGTGATATATCCCATGCATGTATTAGTATGTTTAAGAGCCACCTTCTTCGTCCATACTACACTGATGACCTTTTGACCACTGTCCACCTTCTCGACATGGGGCACCACCTGTGCCACCACAATTGGTTGACTATACTAGAGTTTCTTTTAAGTTCTTTTCTGACTCATAAAAGAATGAAAAGATTGTCGAGCACAACTGCTTCCTTTCCCACTCGTTGAATACTAGGAAAGGGTGTCTACATTGTCTCATTTATGTCCTTTTGCAGACTATGTAGACCATCAAATGAAAAGGACCACCTTGGCACATTCAAGCTAAGACCATTCCCCTCTGCATACTTTTGTGCTTTCTCGGGAAGAGGGGCCAAACTTTATGAAAAATCTCACCATGGGTTGTCGTTAAGCTCTTTTCCATCCTTCTCATCAAGAAAAGATTGCTGAGCAAACTTGGTTTCGTTCATGCTCGTAAAAGTATCTGAACGACTGTCCAGTCAGTATAGGTTTAACCTTTCCCGGGCTGACTGGACTACCAATGGTAAAGAAGTCTCTCATCCCATAAAGGATGGGTGGGCTCTCCTGTGTATACTTTTAACCTTTTTCGGGCACATGAGACTACCAATGAAAAAGAGTCCCCATTGGAGTCTTCTTCGTGCTTTCAGACTCTTTAAAATTGAAAACACCATCGAGCATTAACTTTCTCGGGCTCGCCAGAAATCTATGAGATCATACCACAACGGTGTCTCTAGACACCACCCCATAGAAAAACGTTTGGCAGCATTCCCACTTTGGTCCGGCTTTGTTCAGAGTACTCTGCAATGTGTCTTGCTTGGATCCCATTAATATCAAAAGTGTCTACCACCCCCAATTATTTCCCATCTGTAGTGACATTCCTGGTATTACAGCTATGAGCCCATTCCCATGAGTCAGTTTCATTTGTTGCCTAGTTTGTCCTGCTGTCATACTATGAACAAAGGAAGTTTGAGTCTACTACACTCCCCCTACCCCTATTCAACTCTTTCCCTTCCCCCCCATCCATTTAGTGGGTCAGTCCTTAGATTGTCTCACATCTTTCAGTTATCTCCCTCATGCTTCTGGTCAAGGAAACACCATTGCCTTGACCAGGGGCAGGTCTCCCTCTGTCGATGACAACACACATATTCTATAGGATAGACCTAGAGGTCCTTGTATCTTGGTTTCATTAACCTCATTGATGAGTTCATTGGACCACTTGAGAGGAGTCCTTAGTGCCTCTCGGGATGGTTGTTTCTCATGTGCTCGACTCCAACTACATCATCGCACCGTTGAGATTCATACAGGGTATTGGTCCATACAGTATTTGGTCGAAGACCCCGAATGTGGCCTAATTCTAGCACATTGATGAGTCTATTCAAGGGACCTAAACATGTTTATGTCCCTTGTGATTTCTAGGTTGCATTGGAGACAGTGTTCAGAAGCCCTAGGAACATTTCTATATAGATTTATGATTGATGCAACATACTTGTACCACAAAGACTCTGTCTCTCCATCAGTGAGTCCATACAGCTATGTACTGTTCCAGATCCAGCAGGATATCAATAATGAATATATAGCATTCCATGAGAATGCATTGGGTCCAATGAAGCAGTTCTTCAAATCAGTATTGTATTCAACCTCTCATTGAGGCAACCACTATGTATCATCGGTTGTATATGATCGACTCTTGTATTATAGAACATAGATCACATTATTATTTCGACACTGTTACGAGCATGGGAATGCCTGCCTCATCCATATACATGTCACACATTATTTGTATCTCACCCATTGATGGGAACCATATTAATACAAAAACCAAAAGCCACCATGCCCCAGCCCAAAAACCACCACCTCTCCGCAGAAAATTCGATGATGTTCGTCGGCCATATGATGAGCTTCTACCCTAACACATCAGGGGGAAATCTGTTAACCCAAAAAACCCTTCACTCATCTCTACATGGCCTACACCACCCAAGGACACCCATGCACGACCCTCATTTGACCCCATTTGACCCCCACACCTTCAAGAAGGCTTAAAAACATGAAAAGGGGCTTAAAAACCCCTAAAAAGAGCCTAAATAGCTCTCATAGGGGCTAAAGCCTCCAAAAAGGGGCTAAAACCCCTCAAAGGAGCCTAAAACCCTAAAAGGAGCTAAAGTTTGAGCGAAAGGGGATAAAATCCCCAAAAAGGGGGCTAAAGCCCTGACCAAGGGCTTAGAACCCTAAAAAAGATATAAATAGAGGGGTGGTGGTCACTCTTAAAACATTCCTCCCTTGCATACTGTTATGCTGACCGAGTGGATGCCTTGAGACCATTTTTCTCTCAAGCCACCCACACTCCCTCTCATCCATTTTCCCTTTGAGCCATAGCTCCCCCATTTCCAAGAGAGAGGTGCTTCTCCAAGCTAGGGCATGGTGGCCCATTTCCACAAAGAGGTATAATATTTTGTTTAATTGTCATTTTTATTGTAGTTTTTTTCTAACTCAGTTTGCTTGCAGGTTTTATTTCATGTTCTAACAGGTGTATGTAGTGTTCTGAAGTCTAACCTTGTGTGCAAGGTTTCCATCTCTTTTCTTTTTGGTCTTAGCTTCATTTATGCTCAGTTTTTCTTGCATTATGATCAAGAACCCTATCCTTCCGTCCTATAGATGGAAGGTAGCCATTCCTGCCCTATAGCAAGGGAGAAATCCCTACTATAGGAGGGTATAAGATTCGATCCCTTAAAGGTTGAGGCATTACTTTAATTGTCTCCCCCGCGTAATATTAGACATCTTCAGTGTTTGCAAGACATGGAAAATTTCTTGCGGAGATTCGTGGTTAATTTTTCCAATTTGACTAAAGGCTTTATGCGTGTTTTAAAAAAGGACACTCCTTTTTTTCTAGGATGAGTGAGCCCATGAGTCCTTTGATGCTCTTAAGCAAGCCTTAGCGTCGGCCCCCATGCTTAGTCCACCCGACCATAGCTGTGATTTATTGATTTATGTGGCTGCGTCCATGGAGACAGTTGGTATGGTTTTGGTTTAGGAGGATGAGGAGCTCTATGAGCATGTCATATATTATTTGATTTGAAACCTGATTGATGCGAAAATCTGTTATTCCCATGTGGAGAAACTTGTCTTGGCCACTGTTCATGTGGTTCAGAGATTGAGACATTACATTCTCCTTCACCGAACATTGGTTGTAGCTCATATCAATCTGTTTCAATTCATCCTCACTAGAAGGATGATTGGGGGAAAATACAATAAATGGATTGTTATTTTGCAAGATTTTAGTCTTGAATTCGTTTCGGCGAAATCAAAGAAATCATTGATCTTTGCAGAGCTCATATCTGATTTTCCAAGTTTGGAGGAGGAGGAGGTTTATGAGGATACGTTTGTCGATGAGCATATTTTCCTTATCTCAACTTTGGACCCGTGTTATGGGGATATCATTGTGTATTTGCAAACATTTAAGGTCCCTACTCACCTTTCACGGGATGAGCGACGACGATTACATCATGTAGCTAAGAACTACCTTATAGTGGATAACACTTTGTACCACCATGGGGTAGATTCCATTTTGCGTCGTTGTTTAACCCTTGATGAGGCTGAGGTTATGATGAATGATTACCATGGAGGGGCATGTGGTGTTCATTTATCTGGGCTTTCTACAGCCCCAAAAATCTTGAGAGTGGGATATTTTTGGTCGTCGATCTTCAAATATTACGTTAATGCGGTTAAGAAGTGCCACCCTTGTCAGGTGTTTGCACGTAATATGTGCTCGCATCCATCCCCCTTACATCCTATTATCACCGCTGGTCCCTTTACCAAGTGGGGGATTGAATTTATGGATTGCAACCCAGCTTCGGTTGGGGGGCATCATCACATTATAGTGGCTATCGATTATTTCACAAAATGGGAAGAGGCTATGCCCACTATTAAATATGACGGTGAGACAACCACACATTTCGTTTTCAACCAAATTATTACTCAGTTCGACATTTTGAAAGAGCTTGTCATTGACCATGGTAGGCACTTTCAGAATAGAACGATGGAAGAGTTGGCTTCAAAGTTAGGGTATAAGCAGGAGCATTCCTCTTCTTATTACCCTCAGGTTAGGTGAATGGACAGGTTGAAGTAGTGAATAAATCACTTAAGTCCATTCTACAATGAACCATCGCACAAAGCAAGAGAAATTGGCATATCATGTTATATCCTGTTTTGTGGGCCTATAGTACCGTGGTTAAGACTACCTCCGGTTTCTCTCCATATCAGCTTGTGCATGGGGTGGATTCTGTCTTTCCAGTTGAATGCAAAATCCCTTTGTTGAAGTTAGCTATAGAGATTTTACCAGACACTTCCGCATTGGAGAAATGTTTGGTCCACTTATAGCAGCTTCATGAGCAGCGCTGAGATGCCTTAGTGGCTATAGAAGTAAATAAGCGTCACGTTAAGGTCCAATATGATAAGTCTGTCAATCCGAGAAGGTTTAGTGAAGGTGATTTGGTCCTTTTGTGGGATCAAGCTAAAGAACCCTTAGGGGCAGGGAAGTTTAATCCCATGTGGCATGGTCCTTACGTAGTCAAACATGTGTTAGAGAAGGGCGCCTATGAGCTAGTGGATTATGAAGGGACAACCTTGGCAGAGCCTAGAAATGGGCTCTATCTTAAAAAATACTATGCATGATCTTCAGCCATGGATGATTATTGTATATTATTGTACAGTTTTTGAGTTGCATAGTTAGGTTTTCTTATGGTGATTGAGTTTGTTGATTAGCTTCCATTTCTTATGGCAGGCATCGATGGATTCTTCCGTTTACATGGGATTCACCGATGGTGCTAGCCGTCGCACTCAAAACTCGGCTTCGGCTGCTTGAGTGATTTATACTCCTATGGGTCAAGTATTGTCTTTAGGAGGCATATGTTTATGGCCTTCTTCGAACAATGTTGTTGAATATAGTGTCGTTATTGAGTTATTGTGGGATTCCATTTCACATGGTGTTCTCTCTCTTGAGGTACGTCTTGATTCACAGTTAGTGGTTTCACTGTTTAATGGCTCATATCGTATTAGGGATCCAGTTTTATTACGAATATTCTTATGTGTGAGATTGCTAGAATGAAAATTTGAGAATATAACATACATACATGTTTCAAGTATTTTTAATCAAGTTGCTGACTCATATGTTAATTATGTGTTAGATTGGCATTTGTTTCATAGACCATAAGCATATCACAAACATACATTTTTACACACATGTAAATAAATAAAATCGATCATCATAAAAAAAATTCATTAACATCCAAAATGTGATGTCATAATACATAAGTGTCATAATACAAAATCGGGGCTTTTGAGCCACCAAAATATAATACACGGTCGTAAGAAAAAGAAGTACTCTCAGGTATCTAAGCCTGTGGAGGAGGAGGGGGGTTCTGATCATGGTAGCACACCATGGCTCTAGCTAGCCATCAAAATAATCAAACCCATGCCCATGGTACACCAACCACCTGGCGCTGCATGGCCTTGGGAAAGTCCTCGACTTGTGCCATGGGTAACCTGTGTGTCAAGTGTACGAAATTTGTGTGGATGCTTTGGAGCGTCTGCTTCGCATTCGCACCCATGATGTCGTTTCCTCTTCCCCTTTGTGTATGGAAAGGGAACCCATCCAGTCATCGCGGTCCAACATCTGCATACACATGACAGATAGTCACTATGTGTTGTCACACCAAAACATGTCTTTTGAGTCAATATATCCAAAAACACAAAAAAATTAATAATTCAAAAAAACTTAAAGTGGGTTTGGGATTTGTTACCTATGTCACCATATGTCGCTTCTGGTGGTAGGAGCATGTCTATATCTCCACAGAAATCTATCCCTGCATAGGGATAGTCATCGATGGCTATGATCTGCCTCTGCCACCATGAAAAGAAGTCCACTCAGTAGGGGTTAGCCACCCTACCTCCACCCAGTCTGCACATAACATTTTCCCAATGTCGTTGGGTTGGATCTCGAACTCTGTGTGGAGGAATGTCCACTCTAGGGCTTATCCCTAGTACATGCTCAAAGAAGAATGTGCTCAGTATGCTTTTGAAACCGAAGTTTCTCAGCCTTCCCATCTTGCAGTCACTAATCTCTTGCTTCATGTTGCTCAATAGCGCAGTGCTCCAGTCATACACTATGGGTCTCATACACTCCACCACATAGAAAATCAGTGGCTGAGAGGCCTGGTGGAGTGAAGCTAAGCTGACTATCCTACTGAGTGCCAATAGTATGGTCTTCAGTCCCAACACCTGGATCGAGTTTGTCGAGATTTGAATCCCAACCTTTTTCGTGTCCAGAAAGCAGTACACCGCAATGTACTCATAGATAGTCAATTCACCTCCTGGCCCACGAGATCGAAGATTTACCACCTCTCCTCGTCGAGATAATCCAGTGATAAAGTATATGTCCTCAATTTCTATACTGAGCAACATCCCGTCAATGTGAAAAGACTCAGATTATGGATCCTAATAATCCACTAGCATCTGTAGGAGTCTTGGTTTGGCCCTCAGGCTGCCAAGACACCAAAACTTATACAAGCCACATGCATGCAAAGCTTGTTGGGCCATTAAGTCACCTTGCACTGCCTCTTCTACATCACCATGTTCCCTCTCCCTCCATTCTAAGACCATCCTACAAAAAAAAAAGATATTTGGTCATTATTTACCCTTGAAAACCTCATTTGCGGCCACACACGCGACTGTTTGCAAAATAGTTGTGTATGTACACGGGTTTGGGCATTTTTTCTATGTATGGACAACCCTATACGTGGAAAAAACCCCAATACCCGCATGGGACAAAACAAACACTTTAGGATGGCATAGAAATTGAAATGGACCATGGAAACTAAAAAAAATTGCATGAAATAGGAAGAGGAGGACATGAGGAGTTACCTGGATCAAACGGTGTCGAATTTCGCCAGACGTTGCTTCCGAAATTCGCATTGGAATTTTTGAGCTCAAATGGGTAAAAATTTCAAATGAAATGGAATTTTTAAATTTTTTACTATTTATAGAAAATTTTTGAAAATTTTTACCCACTTTCTATAGTTTTGACTGTTTCTGACCATTTTGGACTAATTTGATGATGTAGGAGTCCATTTTGAGTGCGTTTTGACCGTGGTGTTGACCCGTTCATGTCGATTTTAGGTATTATGTCTAAACTAGCATATAGGTTAGGTTTCACATCTGTTTGCACTTTGCATGGCCTTATGACCGTTTCATTATAACCTTAGGTACAAACCCATTCTATCTTGTCACAGAATCTTCTGGTTACTTTTAGAAGTGACATGATGTGAATGGTAGAGCTTGACCATACATTCGTACCCTAGTTAGCTCCTATTTTGCATTTGGTTCCCATGCCAACATTTTTCCTTTAGGATGTGGGAGTCCTTTGTATAGTATCGCCATGACTTTGTGCAAGAGCCGCATACTCCTCTTAATCTTTTTTGTTGGCATTTTCCCCAGGACTCCCTTATGTCAAGTTGTAATTGCATTTCATGAGTTTTTCCTGCCTTATTGAGCCTTATGTCGGCTTCCCTGACTTTGATTGTCAGCCATATAGCTCAAGCTTGTCTCATGTCTAGCCACAGAAAGCCATTTTATATATCTTTTGTAGCTTGATTCCCCATTTTTCCGGGAGGGGACTTTCCCCCGAGTGTTGTTATCCTACACATGTGTCCTTGCATTGAGCATAGGTATCTTCCATTGCTTGGAACTAGTTTGTTTGCCCCTTGAAACTCATCTCCTCCTAGTCTGTAACTATAAAGCACTTTTATTCTTTTTCAAGCTTTTCAAAATATTTGAAAAAGTCCAAAAAAATAAAAAAAACCATAAATCTGGACAAGAAAGATGTTATCTTTGGTAGTAGTCGAGTCGTGTCACCTTTGAACAGAGAACTGTATATCACATCTAGTGGTTAGGTTAATAGTTTGACTTTAGGAGTTGTACTTGTTTCTCTGAGTTTATCTCCACCGACAGGTTAAGCTTCCAGTCCCTATGGAGCCTTTGTCGATGCCTCCTGTGTCACAGAGATGTCCCAGTTTGTATATTGAGTCTATGCTGCTTACATTTAGTCACCATTCTCCTTTATGCTCTTGTTCGAAGGAAGTTGAATCCTGAGTCAGCCATTCCTCAGTTTTCTTGACTTTGCATGTCGGCCATTCCCGGTACCGGTACTGGTTCATGCACATTATCATCAACTCCTTACACATTATATAGCTTTGTTGAGTACCTCGTGTTGGATTATGGGGGATGCCTTAATGCCCTCCTTCCAGTGGATTTCATCCTATCGACTTCAGATCATTTATTTTGGGATAGGAGTCTAGAGTCATTTTGAGTTCCTTGAGACTTGTAGTCATCAGTGGTAGGTTCTCTCATCATCGACAGTATTGGGAATGCATCAATCTCCCATGATCAATGGATTCTTTCAAGTGTTTGAACTTAACACATTTATTCACACTTGTTAGTTTGCACTCTAGTACCTTGACTCCCATTTTCATTATCCCTGGGTGATCTCGTGTCTGTTAATGGTATACATCAATGATCGGTAATCAGACGAACGACTACTATGTTCGTCCTTAACACCTTTATTCACATAGTAGGACATGTACTCGTAGCAAATTATGTAGAAGACTTTCCAGATTGATGGCATTCCAGATATGCTACCTCCTTGATCGTGCCAGTGTTCATGAGATTTCAGCTCTCGTGACTTGATTCCAGTGTATGTCAGATATCTTCAGCCATTATGGAGATCTTGATCCATTGTATATCTTCATCTTTCATGGAGATCATGATCCTTTGAATATCTTCATCATGGAGATTCCTATCTATATATATTGTACCTAGCCATGACCACACATGTCATATTTTGTATCATGCCTATTCATGGCCATTGTACTTTTATGTATCCGGGACTGATGTATGTACTTGCAGTCATATGCAGAGATATTTGTATTGTATTGTTAGATGGCTAGTTCTTCCACCTGGTTCTTCATCACTCCACTTTTGGGATGGACTTATAATGTATTTCGGCCATCGTATCACCCCTCTGACCTCACATATTAGGGGGCATCTGTTACAACTTATTTTGCCACACATGGTAGATCACATATTTATGGCCTTCCATATCCCTCTGAAGACTATTTGGACCCCATGGACCATTTTTGTACCTTTGATGTTTCCAAGATCACCCCTAAAAACATGCATTATTTTTCATACGCGACTTTTAAACCCATTCTCGTGTATATATGTGGATATGACCCTTAAACCCGTGTACATCGGGATGTGTGCAAAAGGCCAAATAGTTTTGGAGTTTTCCTTGATGTGGATCTGAGTCACTTGTCTTTTGGCCTTCCATATGCCTTGAGATCACTTTGATTTGACCTTCCATTACCCCATTGAAGCAATATAAAAGGAACCCTTTGGATACATTGAAGAGGGAGGAATTGAAGAGCAAGAAAACTATAGTCCATTGTTGTCGTAGCTTGATTATACTTGAGTCTGCATCCTGTTACCACCTGAGTTGTACTTAGTGGTTTTTTATCAAGTGAGCCTGGTGAACCGGACAAGGATAACTTGTTCGGACTTCAGAAGACCTTCAGTCTTGCTTCTGGGAAGCTTTGTTGTACTATATCACATGTTCATACCCCATGGGGGAATTGTAATAAATGTTCTAGCATGATAGTGTCTGTAAAAGACTCGTCCTCTTAGACTTTATTTGTCAATCCGATCAGCCCAGGTTTTTTTTTCCCTTTGTTATTATTGGTTGTTGAATAAACAACTAATAATTTATGAGTTTTTCACTCCATACCTCTAAAGTTGGGGTGGTCGGCTTGGCATTTAGGCCTATTGAGGTTATTAGAGTCTATGTGTCAATGTATAAACATCCTAGGCATCATGGTCGAGTCATATGAGCATGTCTAAGTCCCCCTAGATTTTTCAACATTTTTAAATTTTGAGTTTTTTCAGTGTTTTTTATTAAAATTTAATTTTTCCAAAACTTAGGCTATTTTTTAATAGTTTAATTGGAAAAATTGGTTTTGTAATAAAAGTGGGCTCGGAAGTCAGATTCAGTCATGTAGGTGCTCATTTTCAAGCTAAGAGCACCCAGTAAACCCATCGACCCACTATTTCATAGTTTTGAGTGATTTTCCATCACTCAGGTCAGAAAGCCCCAAAAAATCATTGATTGATTATTTTAATTAATAAATTGATGAATAATGGAGCAAATCCAAAATCCTAGATTAGTGGATTCTCAGCTTATTTGATTGAAATCAATCAGATCTGAACCAGATTGACTGGATCTGACAAATCCTTGACTTAAGGAGGTGATTTGGATAGATCCAAAGTTGATCTTCAGCATCCTTTATGGGAAATTGTGCCCTCTCTCTCTTCTCCACACATGTGGGCTCATCTGGATGAGTTTTGGTGGATGCTTCAGTCAACAGGTTGAGGTGTCAGTCAGATCAGCTCTTCAATTGACAGTTGCACTCAGTGAGATTTAGATCAGGCTCAGTAAGACATAGACTAGGCATTGATGGACTCTCCTTCAGCTACAACGGTTTGTCTCCTTGGGATTTGTGCCCCCCCTGGGATGGATCTCCTATTTTTTGTATAAATAAAGCTCGGGATGCCTCTTCCAAGCTAGTTAGAGTTGGATTGAGGAGCCATTGCTGTTGTAATACTGTGTAATATCTCTTGCTATTGGAATAAAGTGAAGCTTTGAAGGCAATATGGTGTCATGTCATTGTATGTGTGGATGAGCATTGCCATGTTTCACTGAGGTAACCTGTATCTATGTTCATAATTTGCTGATTGTTTGTGGATTCATTGTTAAGATTGATAATAAATTTATTATAATATTGATAGGAAAGGACTTTGCTAATAATTTTATTGGACATCTCTTTCCTTTTTGATGCATGTTTAGAGATCTAGATTCAACATGTTTTATAAGTATGCATGTCATTATGAAATCTCTATGTATGTATTAACCAGATCTCACAAGTATTTTGGCAAGTCTTTGGATTCAGTTGTAGGTTCCTAGCTTGGAGAGGATGCTGATCTACTTTGGTTATTCACTCTCTCCAAACCATTCAAAGGCATAGTCCCTTGACATTCCACTGGAAAGCTCCATGGTTGATCTTCAGGGCTTCCAGCAAAAATGCTCTTTTTTTCCTCTTCCTCCTTCATATTTTTCTAAAATCAGTCCGATTACTTGTTTGCAGTTTTAAAATTGTTTAGATCTATCAATTTCAGATTTCATATTACATAGATCTTGCTGCCTTAAATCTCAATAAACTAGATCTCATTCCTAAAGAAAATTTACAAGCATTCTAGATCTAGTTTTAGGGGAAATTGTCATTTTTCAAGGCTGTGAAAATAGATCTAAAACTTGTTGAATGCATGGTTGTTTCCTTAGAATACAAAAATTTATATTCATCAATTTAAGTGCTTCATATTGGCTGCACCAAAATCAGGCCAAGATCCCAAGGAAAGCTTGCTTTCCTTGGTTCTTTTTCCGCTTCATTAAAGACTAGTTTTAACTTAGAATTTTTGGGTAAAAGGTTTGTTCACCCAAAAGTACTTTCAAAGTAATTTTGGGCATATTTAACAGTGATAAACTTGCTGTTTTTTAGAAGGTGTAACAGAAAATAGGAGGAGGCGCTGTCCAGAAATCATTTTTGGACCATTCGAAACCCCACAGGGGGTCTCCGTCTTCCATAAATTTCAAATTTTCGCAATTTGTAAACCTTTGGTCTCACTCCATATAAAGACCAAGTGGATTAATTTAAGTTTGATGGTATTGTAATTTCTACTAATAAAAATAAAAATCTTTTCGAATAGGCTCTTTCGAGCCTATTCACCATCCCCTTTGGGGGGATTTGCGTCTATGTCATTTTTTACTTTTTATTCATCTCTTTTCAGTCTAGTGTAGTTGTAATATGCAGGGCAGTATAATTTGACTTATAATAATTTCCATATTCCATATCTGGTGGTTTCAAAGAAATTTTAATACTTACCCCACGAGCCTCCTTTTTTAGTCGTGGTAGTCTAATTAGAAAACTGTTGTTTGCTTTTCTATTTATGCTTCATCTGGTATCATCATTTGTTTTAGTAATCATAATAAAATCAACCCCTCCTTGATTCCCTGATTGAGGTTCACTTGGACCGAAAGAGGTTCTTGGAGGGTTTTCTTTTTAACAAGAGCACCTCTTTTAAAATTTACTAAAAATAACAAAGACTCCGGTGTGTATGCTCTGTAATTCACTGTGGTTCATCTGATCAGTAAAGCTGCATCAAAATCACTTGAGTGACTAGATTAATTAGTCTTCACCTCCCAAATTGAGAAACCATCAGGCGAAAATCCAATGCCTCGAACAAACTGTAAATGGTGGCAAAATACCCAAAGGAGTGGGAACAACTGGAAAGTGACCTTGAGGTGCTGATCTCTGTCACACCCTGATGCGTGCGTTATGAACAATAGTCTCCGAGACTCTGTTCCAACCCACAAACACCTTGCGGGTAGCCATGAAAGTTCACTTTTGGACATACTCCAAGTACCCCTCAGGTATATATGGAGTCCCCTTTTCGCCTAATTTAATTCATTCATATTCCACATTAATTTAAAATCTACCAAGAGACATTTACAAAAATTCATTCAAGCACATGCAAGCACATTATTTTCTTTGTTGAATCCATTTAAGGAACTGGTGATTTATTTTGATCAGTTCTATCGATTATATATATATTGAGTGTCATTACTGTGCTTATATGCTTTAAATCTTGCATCTTGTTATCTTTTGTTTCCACTGGTTAATTTCAAAACTCCTAAACAACATAATCAATCTAACACCGTCACACTAAGTAATTAGCCTTAGTAATTTAATAGGGTCTACCCACCTTGGATTCATTAGGAGTTGAGCCTAAACGGAGGAGTCAAGAACAAGGTGACAGCTTTGACTCGAGACTTGTCCCTAAGGACACACCAAGTGGCTTGAAGATTTCTTCCACGTAACCCAGGTGTGTGAAATGCGGCAACACTTTTTGGCACTGTTTCCAGGGATAAATCTTTTTATTCCCAAGTACGACTTTTGTTTTCTTCATTTTTGTTTTTGCTTTGGTTGATGAATTCTTAGAGTAGATCTTTAATTTTCATTTGGCGACTCCACACCTTTTTCAGTTTTTTTTTTAATTTTTACAAAGAAAAGCAAAAAAAAAAAATTTTTGTGAGAGTTCTTAAATGCATATTTTTATTCTCACATGGCGACTCCATTGAAGGGATAAAACCCTTGTTTCTCACAAAAACTTGTGAAGTTTTATTGTGTGTAGATGAGCCCATGCGACATGTTGAAACCTTTAAAGCTCATCACTTGACAACTCCACTTATTCACTACAAATTTTAATGGTTATATCAAATGCATACTATTAACTTTTGATATGGATGAATTAAAGGAGAAATATGGTGCCCAGATAACTGGACTTTTTCAGCCTATCGATTTCTCAAACATCCTAGGTTTTCCTAACTGTTGTGATGGTGTGGAGGATGCATATAAATGGCTTCCAGTATTTCATGGAAATTATGGTGATTCGGCCATCTGGCATGTCAAATATTTCCTTCAGTTGATGGCTGACTCCAATGTGCTTCATGAAGACAATATGATGGAAATGTTTGCTGGTACTTTTCAGGGTGAGGCTTGTTGTTGGTTCTATTAGGGCCTTCCTAATAAATGTATAACCTTATTTCCAAGATTCCTTTGGATGCTTTTAGAGCAGTGGCATGATGGTAGGGGTAGTATGAATGGTTTGAAAAAGTTCCTTGAAAAGATCTCTACCTTCTACCTATCTGGGATAGAGTATCACATGGAAACATATGATGGAACTTTTTCCAAGATACAAAGTATTGAAGACTTGGAATCACTTCTTGAACACTTAAGTGAAGAGAAGATCCATGATACTCCCATCATAGAGCATCCTAGTAGTTATTTAAGAAAGGAATAAATTAAGCAGATTTTTAAAGAATATAAGGTATCTTTCATTACACAGCAAGATTCTAAAGATGGGAACATCCATGACAATCATGTTGGAGAGCTTCACAAGGAAGCCATGATTGAACACATTGTTTAAGACTCTCCTCATGTCACCATAACTGAAAACATTGAAGATTTGAGATTTTCTCAAGATTGTTGCAATGCTTGTCCAGAAAGCCCTCATGAGGAAACCATTATAGAGATCGACACTTATGAAGAAGTTTATGATGTGTATGATGATACTCCTCTATGTTCATCACTTAGGGATGAAGTTTTGGAAATTTTAAATTCTCATAATATCTTTGAAACCAAAAATTTGAAGGATGATTATTATGAGCAGGAGGAGGGTAGTTATATCTCAGGATGTGATACCAGCAAGGAAGACTCTCTCATATCCAACATAGATGGGAGTGATGAATATTGGAATTTCATAGATAATACAACTTGTGAATATCTTATTGAGAACCCCATCCATTATATGTCCAGCAAGGGGAGTGTCTATTCAAAAATTTGTGGAAGTCCAATCTATGATACGTCCATAGAGGGGAGCATGGATATGGATACCTAGGAAAATCTTATTATGGAAGAGGAGCATTCAGAACCTTCACATGGTCATTCAGAGTCATATCATGCAGAGCCGCACAAAGGTATTAGTAATGAAGACATTGAGAAGCAATGTTTTGAAAAGTTAGATGTGATGTAGTTAGTGGAATATCAGTCTCAACCATCTTTTTCACATATAGAGGTTCCTTATGATTTGGAGCTACTTGGGGCTTGTGCAACGAGTTATCATTTGATAAGCTCCAATGATCAGTATGATGATGTGGTCAGTCTGCCTCATCGTGTTGATTGGTATATTAGTCCTATCCAATCATGGATAGAAGCAACATGCGCGAGCACATACCATTTTGGGAAGCAATTTGGTGAAGTATTATATTCTTATGATCTCCCATCCATCTCTCCCATTCTCGGTCATCATGCAGGTTTGCATTTTCTGAATAAAGTATCCTTACTTTGGCTGGTAACCAAAGACAATGAATTTTTTTTTATGTTAATAAAATGCTTAGGTGGTTACATTGGATTTCTGATTACACTTAACCCTTTTTATATCATGCTTAGAGTAGGAAAATAAGCTCCTTGAAAGAGAGCATTTACTTTCTGCATTTCTATTTTTTACTTAGCTATAACAAAAATTTGCTTCTTTTAGTTAGCTACATTTATTTTGTTTAAATAAATCAGCTTAATGGTTCATTTGGTTTTTTATAAAACTTGTGCTACTGAGGTTTTTCTTGTCAAGTTGAGATGTTTTTATAGGGTATATAAACCAGAGATTCTGGTGTTCTCGTATCCTCTCCTTGCCTTAAAGACTAGATCGAGCACACGTTCCACAATTGGAGCCAGAATGTTACCACCTATGTTGTACTTAGTGGTTTTTTTATCAAGTGAGCCTGGTGAACCAGACAAGGATAACTTGTTCAGACTTTAGAAGACCTTTAGACTTGCTTCTGGGAAGCTTTGTTGTATATATCACATGTTCACACCCCATGGGGAATTGTAATAAATGTTCTAGCATGATAGTGTCTGTAAAAGGCTCGGTCTCTTAGAATTTATTTTTCAATCCGATTAGCCCTGGGTGTTTTTTCCCTTGGTTATTATTGGTTGTTGAATAATCGACTAATAATTTCTGAGTTTTTCACTCCATACCTCCAAAGTTGGGGTGGTCGGCTTGGCATTTAGTCCTATTGAGGTTATTAGAGTATATGTGTCAATGTATAAACATGCTAGGCATCATGGTCGAGTCATATGAACATGTCTAAGTCCCCCTAGGTTTTTTCAACTTTTTAAAATTTTAAGTTTTTTCAGTGTTTTTTATTAAAAATTAATTTTTCCAAAACTTAGGCTATTTTTTAATAGTTTAATTGGAAAAATTGGTTTTGTAATAAAAGTGGGCTCAGAAGCCAGATTCAGTCATGTAGGTGCTCATTTTCAAGCTAAGAACACCCAGCAAACCTATAGACCCACTATTTCATAGTTTTGAGTGATTTTCCATCACTCAGGTCAGAAAGCCCTAAAAAATCATTTATTGATTATTTTAATTAATAAATTGATGAATAATGGAGCAAATCCAAAATCCTAGATCAGTGGATTCTCAGCCAATTTGATTGAAATCAGTCAGATTTGAACCAGATTAACTGGATCTAACAAATCCTTGACTAAAGGAGGTGATCTGGACAGATCCAAAGTTGATCTTCAGCATCCTTTATGGGGAATTGTGCCCTCTCTCTCCTCCACACATGTGGGCTCATCTGGATGAGTTTTGGTGGATGCTTCAGTTAACAGGTTGAGGTGTCAGTTAGATCAGGTCTCTGATTGATAGTTGCACTCAGTGAGATTCAGATTAGGCTTAGTTAGACACATATCAGGCATTGATGGACTCTCCTTCAGCTACAATGGTTTGTCTCCTTGGGATTTGCACCCCCCTGGGCTGGATCTCTTGTTTTTTGTATAAATAAAGCTTAGGCTGCCTCTTCCAAGCTAGTTAGAGTTGGATTGAGGAGCCATTGTTGTTGTAATACTATGTAATACCTTTTGTTATTGGAATAAAGTGAATATTTGGAGGCAATATGGTGTCATGTCATTGTATGTGTGGATGAGCATTGCCATGTTTCATTGAGGTAACCTGTATCTATGTTCATAATTTGCTGATTGTTTGTGGAGTCATTGCTGAGATTGATAATAAGTTTATTGTAATCTTGATAGGAAAGGAGTTTGTTAATAATTTTATTGGCCATCTCTTTCCTTTTTGATGCATGTTTAGAGATCTAGATTCAACATGTTTTATAATTTTATATGCATGTTATTCTGAAATCTCTTTGTATGTATTAACCGGATCTCACAAGTATTTTGGCAAGTCTTTGGATTTAGTTGCAGGTTCCTAGCTTGGAGAGGATGCTGATATAATTTGGTTCTTCACTCTCTCCAAACCATTCAAAGGCATAGTCCCTTGACATTCCACCAGAAAGCTCCACGGTTTATCTTCAGGGCTTCCAGCAAAAATGCTCTTCTTTTCCTCTTCCTCCAATTTTTTCTAAAATTAATCCGATTACTTGTTTGCAGATTTAAAATTGTTTAGATATATCAATTTCAGAGTTCATATTACATATATCTTTCTTCCTTAAATCTCAATAAACTAGATCTCATTCCTAAAGAAAATTTACAAGCATTCTAGATCTAGTTTTAGGGAAAATTGTCATTTTTCAAGGCTGTGAAAGTAGATATAAAACTTGTTGAATGCATGGTTTTTTCCTTAAAATATAAAAATTTATATTCAAAAATTTAATTGCTTCATATTGGCTGCACCAAAAGCAGGCCAACATCCCAAGTAAAGCTTGCTTTCCTTGGTTCTTTTTCCGCTTCATTAAAGACTAGTTTTAACTTAGAATTTTTGGGTAAAAGGTTTGTTCACCCAAAAGTAATTTCAAAGTACTTTTGGGAATATTTAATTGTGATAAAATTTCTGGATTTTATGAGGTGTAACATAAAATAGGAGGAGACGCCATCCGGAAATCAGTTTTGGACCATTCGAAACCCCCCAAGGGGTCTCCGTCTTCCATAAATTTCAATTTTTTGCAATTTGTAAACCTTTGGTATCACTCCATATAAAGAAAAATTGGATTAATTTCAGTTTTATGATATTTTAATTGCTTCTAATAAAAATAAAAATCTTTTCGAATAGGCTCTTTCGAGCCTATTCACCATCCCCCCTTGGGGGATTTGCGACTGTGTCATTTTTTACTTTTTGTTCATCTTTTTTCAATATAGTGTAGTTGTAATATGTAGGGTAGTATACTTTGACTTATAATCATTTCCATATTCCATATCTATTGGTTTCAAAGTAATTTTAATACTTACCCCACGAGCCTCCTTTTTGAGCCGAAAGGTGAAGAAAGGGTTGTGGTAGTCTAATTAGAAAACTGTTGTTTTCTTTTCTGTTTATGCTTCATCTGATATCATAATTTTTTTTAATAATCATAATAAAATCAACCCTTCCTTGATTCCCCGATTGAGGTCCACTTGGACCGAAAAAGGTTCTTGGAGGGTTTTGTTTTTAAGAAGAACACCTCTTTTAAAATTTACTAAAAATAACAAAGACTCCGGTGTGTATTCTTTGTACTTGGTTGTGGTTAATATGATCAGTCAAGCTACATCAGAAGCACTTGAGTGACTATATTAATTAGTCTTCACCTCCCAATTGACAAACCATCAGGAAAAAATCCAACGCCTCGAACAAACTGTAAACGGTGGCAAAATACCCAAAGGAGTGGGAACAACTGGAAAGTGACCTCAAGATGCCGATATCTGGAACACCCTAATGGGTGCGTTATGAACAATAGTCTCCAAGACTCCGTTCCAGCCCACAAACACCTTGCGGGTAGCCGTGAAAGTTCACTTTTGGACATACTCTAAGTACCCCTCAAGTATATCTGGAATCCCCTTTTCGCCTAATTTAATTCATTCAAATTCCACATTAATTTAAAATCTACCAAGAGACATTTGCAAAACATTCATTCAAGCGCATGCAAGCACATTATTTTCTCTATTGACTCCATTTAAGGCACTGGTGATTTATTTTGATCAATTCTTTCGATTATATATATATTGAGTGTCATTACTGTGCTTATATGCTTTAAATCTTGCATCTTGTTATATTTTGTTTCCACTGGTTAATTTCAAAACTCCTAAACAACTTAATCAATCTAACACCATCACACTAAGTAATTAGACTTATTATTTTAATAGGGTCTACCCCCCTTGGCTTCTTTAGGAGTTGAGCCTAAACGGAGGAGTCAAGAACAAGGTGACAGCCTTGACTCGAAACTTGCCCCCAAGGACACACCGAGTGGCTTGAATATTTATACCACGTAACCCAGCTGTATGAAAGGCGGCAACACATCTCTTTGTCCCTTGGATCACTTTGTGTTATTCCCAAGATTTCCTTTGCTTGTGAGCTTGCTATCGAGAGATGGAGGATTGAGGTGGTGGAGGCCCAGGTGGAGGACTCAGTTTCTCCAGTTCGCAGACGTGCCGACAGAGGTTGTCATTCTTGTAATCTCTAATTTATATTAATAGAAATCTATTTTCCTGTCCAAGGATGTGCATTTAAATGAATATTGAATCCATGGATGCTTTTAATTGATGATACATTATTGATTATATATGCTACAGTAGGTTTAACACAATTATATAGCATGCTTGTCTTGTTTTCTAATTGTTGAGAGAGAAAATTGCTAACACAAGCGAGAATGGAAAATCTCAACAGGGATCTACATCAACCATCTGGAATAAGGTATGTTGCGATATCCTTTAGTGTTAGATGTTTATTTCTCTTGCATATTGGGAAGGGATTGATTTTTGTGGCTACTCTGTCTGTTGTGGTACCCCAAGTCATAGGAAGTTTTCTCTATAACAATGATCTAGACCTCACATAGCCTCTTTTATGACTCTTTTCAGTGGATCTTTGGATGGTATTTAATGATTTTAGATCATTCATAATCTGCTCTTGGATATGAATTATTCTTTCATTATCCTCTCTACACTTCCTCATTGAATCCTCCAAGCTTAACAGTTCACTGCTCATCTTATGTCTGGTTGACCTTCTTCCCTCAACAAACTCTTCTTCGAGACTATATGGTCTCCGTCCTTCCTCAATATCCATCCCTAATCTCTGACTTCCTATTGTTGAACTTTTACTTGTTGAATACTTAGTCTTCACATGTTTGATAAAAATTTCAGTTGTAGTAGTCACACTGCTTGCTCAATCAATCACTAGGAACTACAATGTGTTCATTAAGAACATTCTGTTAGTAGACTACACATTCTTATAATTTCATTATCATTAAAAAAACCACTTTTCTTCTTGTTTATAAAGTAACTAGCTAACATTTCCAAGTTACAATCTACTTAGTTGGACAAGGGGCGGGGTAGAAATCCTTCCAAGATTTCTCCTTACTGGATGATCTTCAGGTCCATACCCATCCCAATATAATAGTTTAATTAACTAATTCATATGTGAAATTATATTAAGGTGCATGCATCCAAGCTATCTAATGCAAGTGCATGCTTACAAGGTGACTTGAAACTTCATAGAAGACCCAATAGCCATAGTGTTGAAACCTTAAGCTCTGATACCACTTGTGATGTCCCTGAACCTTGAGATAAGGCCAAAGGTGCTAAATTAAGACTAACTAAGGTTTAAGAACAATGGGTATAGATAAATTACTATTGATCTGACTAACCATTCACCCAAATAAATTAAATTCTAGAGATTCAATTATAACTAAAGTTTGTGACACTTAATTATTTAATTACGCCACTTAATTAAATAATTAATTGTGACACTCGATTAATAATTTCCAAAGTGCAAGCTAAAGGTCATAATTGAAACAAGAAAACCAATAATAAATGCTAAACATTATATTCGTTGTGAATAACTAATTTATGTATTTTGGGTTTGTTTGATAGCATAGTTTATAAATAACCAAGTATTGATGTCATTGATTATTTGGAAATTAATCTACTTTTTCGGTGTTATTATGTGTGAGATATTAGTGACCATAAAAAGTAAGGAAAACCACATATCATGGAGCAATCTACAACCACATTGAAACCATAGCAAACAAGAAAACTGGCTGCAACTACAGCCCTCAAAATCGGATCCCAATGACTGTCCCCTACAGTCATCTCTCACCAATAAAAATCAGATCGTACGGCCACCACCCTCCATCCATCGATTAATTTTACATATAGAATACCTATCTCATTGTCAGATCTGCAACTAAGAACAATTATGCAACCAAATGATTTACAATAAAATGACAGGTGCGTTCATCTCGGCATTGGAAAGCTATCGAACCAAAACAAACATATCTTGGTCATCCAAAAAGCTTTTTCAATGAAACAAAAGGTGTTTTTTACTGGAAAGGTTGCTCCAGATGCAATGGAATAGGTCTCAAAGCCCATAAATGAGCATAGATGGTCGAACCATATCATATGGTTGCGCCCCTCTTAATAAAATAGAGCCAAAATTACAATTTTTGGTTATGAAGAAGAAGAATAGAAAGAAGGTAACAAGAATAGAAACTAAATTCCATGAGATTCATCTTTCCTCCATGTAGATCCTGAAATCCAATACATGAATACTCAAACAACCAATCATCCATCATTGCACATATACCAAATAAAATAATGTAATGAAAACACAACATAAGAGAAATACTTATCTCAAAATATAAGCAATTGGCTACAGTAGGACAACTTTCCTCCCAGCCGTAGACACCGTCAATCCTTCCTCACTTTAACAAGTCACCCCCAAGTTGAGACCATGGATCCATGGGTAGATTCTTTCTTAGTCTCACTACTCTCGAAACTACATCTTTCGAGAGACACAATGCTTCCCACTACTACTTTCTTGTCCGTCTCCACTATCTATGGGATGTGACCTAGCTTGCCATTCCCATTTCCTGGCTTCCTTTGTGAGAACCTGGACTAGTAGAGTGATATAATGGAATTAAAGGGAACAAATAGACTCCCTCTAAGTCTAAACACACTCTAAATAATATTAACCTTCACAACATGGGTAGATAGCATAAATCACATGGTCTAAAGCTCAAGATTAACTTCATCAAGGAGATGTCATATGGATTTATAGCATAAGGAGGACCATTATAACCTAAATGGATCAACCCAAATTAGAGATAAGGAAGGTTTAAACTTCATCATGGAGAATTAACTTGAATTAGTGGAGTGGTGGCTCAGTGAAAAGATTCCCTTTCCTGAATTAGTACCATGAGGAGGAGTTACCCAAAAACTAAGGAGTGGAGCCATGAAGAGCACATGGAGGCACAATAATGCACAAAGGGGGTTACAAAACATAAAGGAGGTCGAAATAGGTGAGGGAGGGCATCCAATGGGGTCATAAATATCATGGAAGCACAAAAATAGGATCATCAATGCATGGTGTAAGAGTGGAATCTAGAAAATATCTTATAGTCCTAAAAACTAGGAAAGGGCTCATAAATGACCATAAACACATAAATGTGAGAGAATATTTTCCGAAGGAGGGATCCCTATGTAATATGGGCCCACTAAGGTGTGCACAATATGCAAAAAGTATCTCCATAGTCCATAATTATTGAGAATACAAGGTTTGGGTGACGAACATTATTAATCTCACCCAGGTGCAAATATAAATTGGGATGGACAAAGTTAAGCCAACAATAAGTTATAATGTGTTAGGGATGTCCCCATTCCCCCTCACTTTGTGGAATCCATGGTCCCCCATACTCTTTTAGTTTCCTTTACCGAGCCAATTGTTTATTTAATCAATCATTAACAACATTCAAAGATAACAGAGATTCTAGTAATAAAATTAACATTAATAATAATGCCAAAGTAGAAGGTCATGTTATCAAACAATAATAATAATTCCTTAATTAAATTCATCATGAAAAGGAGCAAAATTCCACAAGCATATAAAATATCACAAGTCCATAATGCAAGAGAACATAAGTCACATGAGGGATCATAAGTCCGTGGCTTAACAACTAGGGTATTATAGTTGATGCACTCCTTCACAAGGCTAACATCTCATTCCCAATAGTTCCAACTTGCTTCTATATGCTCTCTAATGGATTAGGCCAGGATGTTAATTCAGCAGCATAACTTTACTCTTTTCTTCTCTCCTCAGCCATGGCTATGAGCCTGGTTTTATAGGGCTCAAAGGGATAGGAATGGTTGAGAAATAGGTGGGTAAGGTGGCCATGAGATCCCCAAAGCATGGATCTTGAGCTTAACTGACCCAGGTGAGTAGGGATAAGGCTAGCCATGAATCTTTTGTTCTAGAAGCTTCATGAAACCTTATATTTTTCACTTTTTACCAAGGGCACTGCTTATACTCCCTTATGACAGAGTGGTGCAAGGTGAGAACCACGCCAAAGACAAAGGTTAAAGGCAGTGGAACTGCCTATCTTCTAAATGACTCAGGCGGTGCTATATAAGGTATCGCTTATCCGCTTAAAGGTAAGAGTGGTGCTGGAGTTTTGTATGTAAGATCAACATCTAGAGCACTGTTTTCACTTCAATGTTTGGGATTGAAAGAAAATATAGGTGTTAGAGGTCTTATCACATGCTGGTGACAGGATTTGGGTATAACAGAATGCCCCCAAAAGCATGAGGCTAGAGGGATACGAGAGGCAAGAGCTTTGATAGAGCAAGTTATCACTTCGAGGTAAGAGCCAACTTGATCAGAGAGTATCATCGAGTAGGCATATGCAATACATCAATACTTTGACTCATGAGTAAATGTAACCTCATCATGGCTGTAGACCAATACAAAGCAGATCCATGAGGGGAATAAGCAAACATGACTACTAGAATACAACGTAGATCCATGTGATAGAGGACTCAAACTTGGACATAGCTTCCTGATATACAACGTAGATCTATGTCATATAGATGCAAATTTGAGCATAGCCACGACCATACAAAAGTGGATCCATGCTGGTACTTCATACAATATACTCCATCGCAACCTTGGGAGAAAGCTATGAGTGCTTTAACAAATACCCAGGGTCTTCATCTTGTCTTCCATAAAGTACGATTCTATCCATGTGATTACAATGTTCTGAAGTCGAACATGGTAGAAACCACTTTATTACTGGCCAATTATGTGAACCGTTAACAAGTGCGAGGGAGATCACCATTGATGTCAATGATTCCCAAGGTACCCTAGTACAATATACTGAGTGTGAAAAGATAATTTGATGTCGAACACCCAGTGGAATATTTCGATCAAAGGTCAATGATGTGAAACTATGTCGAGAGTGAGAGAATATGTCATTGAGGCATACATATCTCAAGGTACTAAACTTGATTCTAAGACTATTTCCCGAATGATGAGCTAATGTCGACAGAAATAGTCTCATCGAAGGAGGGCCATGATGAATCCCACATCGACGACACGAAACTCAGAACAAAGTTATGGAATGTTGTAGATAATGTAACCATAGTACTGACTCAAATATTCTGACACAAAGTCTGTTTCAACTGTAGGGTTAAACTTATTACTTCCTTTGAACATTGGGTGGCACGACAAAATACTTGGCAACATGACTAGATCAGATGGACACACAATACGACAGTGGACAATGAATTATTTTTAAAGACTCAAAGGAGTGATATGACTCATGAAAGTGGATTGAATTGTAAGTCAGTTGAATACCCAATTGACTGAATGATAGGCAGACAAGTGCCATGTTCAAAGGTGACAAATAACTACCATTTGGTTTGCAAAATGATTCCCTTCCGTTAATTCCCCCATCATGATTGATGAGTGCCTCTTTTCATTTTTACGAGTCCAAAGAGGGTAACAAACACTTGTTTTAGCTTATTTGAAGACAAGTCCATTCTCATATATTTCATGAACCTGAGAAAGGAGGGGTTCGTTCCCTGAATGGGTTCTCTCAGTGTTTAGTTTAATGAGTCCAATGACAGCAAACTCGGTATCGTTCATGCTTAGAGAGTCTAAACGAAGATGAAAGAAAACTCCAAAGGGTCCTTTTCGAATGATTTAGTCTCTAGGGCCTGAAAAAGTATAAAATAATACTCGAGAGAAATCTTACAGTCGTGATTGGCTGGAGTGCTCCTTTTTCGTAAATAGTCTATCCGAACCGAAAAAGAGATAACCTACCATCGGAGAGACTACTCTTCTAATACTTTTATGAGTATGAAGAAGACAAGTACTCGACAATATTTTCATATTTAAGGAGTCCGAAAAGAGTTTAAAGGAGACTCCATTAACCTTTTTCATGTTTGAATCTAGAGCACGAAAAAGTAATAAACTAAGCTCAAACCAGTTTTCATGTTTTAAACAGAGCACGAAAAATGAAAAGTAAGCTCAACACCATCTTACTGTTTTTAACGAGCTCGAAGATCAGTTGAAAGAATGCTCAAAGATTGGTTTCATTTTTACGCAAGCTCCAAACCAATGGGTAAACTATGCTTGAAAATTCCCATTAACATGATATACATAGGTTGGAAGCTTTCCCCCAGCATGATTGCTAGCGAATATTACCCCTAGCATGGTTGCTAAGGGCTCGACATGCCCTCCAAACTTCATTTCGTCTGACGATTCTTCTTCCATACCCAACCTAAAAACCTGGCTACTAATGTAAAAATGTTCACTAGGGGGATAGGAAGAATGAGAATCAGGCAGGTGAAAAGAAGGTTCAAGTACTAAAGGGAAGACTCAACTCAAGGGAAGGGGATCTGTTTCATTTTTACACAATCTTGAAACATAAGGTAACTATGCTTGGAGAAAACTGACATGATGGTCAGAACCTAACATTATGATAAGGTGATATTTCATTTTTTAACAAGAATGACACAATAGAAGAAATATGCTCACAGACATGGTTTCATTTTTATGCAAGCTTGAAACCAAAAGGGTAAAATTTGCTTGAAAAAACCTATTTCATTTTTTAATGAACTTGAAACAAAATATAAACTATGCTCAAGGACATCCTGCTCCTATCCGACATGATATCCAGAGGTTGGTAGGTTTTCCCCATTACATAAAAGCTAGTGGATTAGCTCCATTATTATTTCCATAGACTAGAGACATGCCCCCCATTTTACCTATGATGGGAAGAAGCTAACTATAAGAATGGGAAGGAATCACAAAAACATGCGGCACATTCAGGGAAGTCTGATTACTAGGAGTGATGCGATGGTCAGGTGTAACAAAGGAAAGCTGATTAATGGTCACAATCTTCCCATCATGGGGAGCATGCATAAATCCAAAGAGTGTGGAAACTATGGCTTTCATGGCATAAACATAATCATTTCCAAGGACCAGATTGAAATATAAAGGACCTCAGACCACCATAACATCAAGATAGACAGTTTTCCCTCCTAATGTAATAGGAAAATAAGGAAGGATCCCTAAAGGTGCAGTAGGTCTGTGATTAAAAGTCAGTATCTAATCAGTGGCTGGCACAAGCTGAGGAGAACCTAAAGCTTGCCAAGCAGTTGAGGATAGAATACTAATAGAAGCCCCTTTGTTAACAATAGTGTGAAGCATCTGCCTAGTAGTAACATTCACAACTATCTGGAAAGGAACACTCGAATGAATACGAGACTCTGTTAGGTTACTCCAGTTGAAGGAAATAACCTCATTACTTGGAGAGGGTTTTATCGAAAGAGACAAAATTTCCTCTTGTCGAGAACAATCAGAGCGAAGCATAAAAACTTCACCAGGTTTCAGTTCATTCTCTATTGGAAGAGAAGAACAAGACAAAGATTTGGTCAAAGAAACTACTTTAGTCTTAGCACTCTCGGATGAAAGATTGGGATCAGGTAGAGATGATGTCGACTCAACCACTTTAGTTTCACTCTCCAAAGGAAGAGTGGGATCAACTTCAGATAAATCTGAATTGACCACTTTAACTTCACTCTTCAAAGGAAGAGTGGGATTGACTACGGATGAAACCTAATTGACCACTTGGTCAACCAGTGGGGGTTCGAGAGACAACTTACAATAACCTATTGGAAGTTGTTGTTGAGGAAAAGTAATATCTTCCAACAACTTAGAAGCTTCATCCATGCTTGGACAAATAAAAGTACGATGCATAGCCTTGCATATCAAACAAGGATACAAGAATTTACCTTTACGACCTTTTACCAATGGGTCACAAGTTGAAGGAGTATAGTCAACATGATGATCAAAGGTTGATGAAACAGATGGTTTGGACCTTTTATACCACTATTCTTGTACATGGGAGAGACCAGGACACTCCTTAAGAAGGTGGTCCCCCTTGCAAAGCTTACAAGGGAACTTGGGTTTTCCGGGTGTTCTCTTAGAACGAGCACTATCAAGGGTAGATGGTTTCTTCTTTTTCTCTTTCTTATCCTTCTTTTCTTACCCTTCCCTTTCTTCTTCTTCTTATCCACCTGACTACTAATTGTAGAGCTTTGGTCAAGTGAAGAAGAAGAAAGGTATGAATCCACTACCGACGAATAAGGAACAAGATTAGGTTGAGGTTGATCCTCTCTCGGAGGAGAGGTGAAATTTGAGACATTAGGTGTGACAGGAATTACTAGATTAAATAGCCAGACCGGTAATCCTATAGTTAACCCAGGAATATTTAGAGTGGAAATAAAGGGAGGACCAATACCTTCACTTGGAGGGAACAAAAAAGGTACACCTTGGAAAGGTACCTCTTGAGTGGTAGTCCTAGATGGGGATGCCATCTCTAAACTCTCTAAAAACCCCTAACTACCACGCACAAGCAAGTACTACTCAAACTAAAAGCAACAAGAAAACATGTGAAAGGAGTGGATAAGAGTTAGGAAC
Source organism: Pseudotsuga menziesii (assembly GCA_001517045.1). Classification (NCBI taxonomy): domain Eukaryota; kingdom Viridiplantae; phylum Streptophyta; class Pinopsida; order Pinales; family Pinaceae; genus Pseudotsuga; species Pseudotsuga menziesii. The sequence goes on along the minus strand of LPNX010472289.1, from coordinate 154,105 downwards.
CTTATAACACAAGCCAAAAGGATAACTCAGATGGTTTGAGGATTCCTAAAAGGGTCCCCCAATATATGCTAAGTACGTGGGAGATTAAATCGGTAGTAGTGTTGTCTAATGCACAACAGTTCACAAGGGGCATTCTGATATACAATCGAGTACGTGAAGTACCTTTCTATATACCTCAAGGGTACGTGAAAGGCCATTCGATATACCGACGGTACGTGGAAGAACCGCATGAGTCCCGGGTTGTAGTGCAGACAAATAATGATAGATCCTATGTTTAACGACACCTGAACATGTCTCTAACTTATCACTCAAATTGCTAAAAGTTTTAACCTAGTACTACCATTAATTTTATCTTGTGCAGTTAGGTGGAACCATGGAGTGAAAACTTGAATTAAAAGAAGATGCACACTAATATATATGATAATGGAAGTTTTCCTCTTCAATGAAGTTCTACCTAAAAGAGGGAAAGATATTTACTTTTCTTTCCAAAATTCCCACCCAAATGCAAATGCAATTCTATTTCTTCAAACGAAAAGTAAAATATCAATGTACCCCAAACAATCTTTAAAGCAAATAAAAAATATATCTAGAGAACATCTAACATAAATAAACCAAAAAAAATTCCTATCTTTTCATGCTTGAAAAAAATGCATAAAAACTTAATGGAAAGATGATTTCACTAATGTTTCCAAACAACTCTAACATACACAAAGCTAAAAATAGATATTTCTTCTTAATGAAAGTTAGATCCACAAGTTCAAAAAATCATGCACAAAACAAGAAGAAAACGTTTAACATGCTTGCCAATAAAGCAAAGGAGAGAGAAAACTAAAACTTCTCTTTGGAACAGACTTGGAAACAAAGAACCAATATCTCCTACCAATCACTGAAAAAATCAGCATGAAAAAGGAAACAAAAATCACCCAAGAAAAGAAAGACTCAAAACAACATGGATCACTCACACATTCCAAGTCCAAAACAAACCAAAACCTACACATGAAAATGAAATGTATATTTCCAATTCCAATGAATAATATCTACAGAAAAGAGCAAGAGGTTTCAAGCAAAGAAAAGAATGTAAAATCCAATGTGATAAACATAATCTCTCTTTGAACGCAGAAAGAATATAACAATCAAAGTGATTGTAGAATATACAATTCATGGCCAAAAAACACTTAGAAATCAAAAGACAACAACCAAGCTTTGAAATCAAACACGGACTAAAAGGCCTACTAGGCACCGTGCTAAAGGGGTCACTGACAGAGTGGTTTTGAAGCAACATCGCTTCTTGATTACTAAACTCAGGCGGTGGCACCACCTATGGCTAACTGAGTGCAAGCGGTGGCACCACTTATTTCCCAAAGGACATGCGCCCGCTTATTTCCCAAATCACATGCACGGTTCCCCGTAAAAACATATAACACAAGGAGAGCAAAAAAATCAAGTTAAAAATTGTAAAAACAATATAAAAACTGATGAATCAACAATAATACAGAGCATATAAAGTCAAGGTGGCTCAAATATGAAGAGATCTGATTATTTCAAACCAAAACTTCACTAATTCAGATGGTAGATCTTAGTGAAAAGATTGAAGACTGGAGCTTGGATTCAGACAAGTTTTTGAAGACTGAGGAAGATCAGATCAAATGAAGCTTGTATTCCCTAGTATGGTTGCTAGATTTGTTGTCAGGAATATTTCACCTTTTGCGGACAGAAGTTGTTCCTCTGTTATGAATGGTTTATATCCAGAAAAAATGAGCCACAACTAGGTCAAAATACTTTCCCTAGAAGCTATTGATGCTTGGAATAAGATCTCCGATGGAAGACCTACAAAAACATATCAAACACACGATAACATCAAAGATACCAGAAAACTATCCATAGATCCATATCAATGACTAAGGAATCTGATAATACACATGTGATATTATAACACAATAGATATATGGGAAACAAATTGACTTTACATTAATATATGAATGAAAGAGCCTACAACTATTTTGCCTTAGTGTCGATGCACTCCTTCACAAGACTAACATCTCATCCCTGATAGCTCCAACTTGCTCCTCTATCCTCTCTAATGGATTAGGCCAGGATGTTAATTCAACAACAAAACTTTACTCTTTTCTTCTCTCCTCAACCATGGAGTATGAGCCTGGTTTTATAGGGATCAAAGGGATAGGAATCATTGAGAAATAGGTGGGTGAGGTGGCCATGAGATCCCCAAAGCATGGATGTCAAGCTTAACTAACCCAGGTGAGTAGGGATAAGGCTAGCCATGAAGCTTTTGTTCTAGAAGCTTCGTGAAACCTTCTCTTTTTCACTTTTACCAAGGGCAACACTTATACTCCCTTATGAAAGAGCGGTGCAAGGTGAGAAATGTGCCAAAGACAAAGGTTAAAGGAGGCGGCATTTCCTATCTTCTAAATGACTCAGGCGGTGCTGTATAAGGTACCACTTATCAGCTTAAAGGTAAGAGCGGTGGTGGAGTTTTGTATGTAAGATCAACATCTAGAGCACTGTTTTCACTTCAATGTTTGGGATTGAGGGAAAATAGAGGTGTTAGAGGTCTTATCACATGCTGGTGATAGGATTTGGGTATAACATGTGGCCTCAAGTGTGGTACTCTCTTGACGAAAAATGACACGAGGAAAGTGCCATAACTAAATTGTTTCAACTCTCCTCACCGACACTTGGTTAGCTTCTCCTTGCAATTAACAAGTAGGGATTCCTCCTAGTTGAAGACTGTAGGTGCCATTGCTTCCAAGGAATAAAGCATGTGTGCACGGGATGCTTGGTGAGCCCCTTGTCTCCCCAATGTGTTATGCATACAAAAATACTGTACGAAGAGGAAATTACATGATGGCCTTGATGGGTATCTTCTTTCCGCACATTTGGGTGCCTGAAAAGCAATAACGATCAATTAGACCATGTGTGGTGATTTCCCCACCATGAGGACCAGTTAATGAAATGGGGACTCCCCACCTTGATAAGTCTGCGAGGAAGTAAATGTCCTCTACTTCCAATGTCATAACATGAGCCCCTACCTCGAAATACTATTTCTTAGGAATCCACATCCTAAGAATGTACTCTAGAAACCTCACACGTGACCTCATACTGGGCACATTGAACAATTTGAATAGCCTGCATCCACGTAGAGAAGCCACAATCCCAACATCATTCTCACCTATAATTTCATCAAGCTCATGCTCTCTTTGCTTCCACAATCCCAACATCATTCGCACCTCTAATGTCATAGAGATCGTGCTCTGTTTCCTTCCAAATCACCATGTTGGTTGAAGATATCCTGCCAAAAATTCAAAATAGAGTATTAGAATACAATTACACCCATTGAAAATAATTCTAATTTTTTCTTTTGGCCTATTTTTGAAACGTTATAGGGAAACTTGCGAGACCACCCTTTCCACCTTATGACAGAGCGGTGCCACCGCGTTTTTCTATAGGAAAAAGCACAGTGTCACCTAGGCACCGCCTTTCACGAAAGAGAAAAGAGTGTTCCCTGGTCAACGCATTTTCTCCTTGGAGAAATGCCCCAGAAACCCTAAAACTTACATGCAATGAGAAAAGGAGACCATGAAAAGATTAGGAATGAGCTTACATTTTACTTGGATTTGATAGTTCTGGAAATGGTTAATTGATGGCTTTGTAATCCTCATTTGAAATATGCACCCAAAATAGCTCAAAATGTTCTCCAAGTGGTAAAAATACAAATGGTCGGTATTTTTTACTATTTACTATGTTTTATTTACTTTTTAGGATTTACTTTTTATTATTTTTATTAAAATCCCCCCCTAAATAGTGAATTAAAGTATAGTTTTTTATTTTTTAAGAGTCTAATGGTCATTTTAAAGTTTGCACGGTATGGAGAACTAAATTTTTTGGATATGAATGAGTTCATTTTTTACTTTTTCATACTTGCAAAAAATGGAAAAAGCTCTCGAACGTTGTTTTCGAAACTTTGGTCGTGCTCATTAAACCTAGCATTGAATTTTTGAGTCATAATTTACTTCTTTTTTAGGCTCGTTAAACTCCTTTTCATGAAAATAAACCCTAATGGAGTCTGATTTAAACTCTTTTCAAACACCTAAAATGTGAAAAGATCACCGAGTGAACTTTTCTTCTTCAAGCTCGTAAAAGGACCCGAAGAGTCGTGTTTCCAACGGTAGTTTACCCTTTTTTTAGTTCTCAGGTTCGTAAAACATGTGAGAATGGAATTATCACATGGTAAGCTACAACGAGTGTTTGTTATCTTATTTGAACTCATAAAAATGAAAAGAGGCACTCATCAATCATGATGGGGAAAGTAAGGGAAGGGAACCATTTTTCATTTGCAATAATGGTAGTTTGTAGTCACCTTTGAACATGGCACTTGTCTACATTTCATTCAGTCAATTGGGTATTCATCTTGATTTCGAGTCAATCCATTTTCATGAGTCATGTCACTCCTTTGATTCTTTCAAAAATTGCATTGTCAATCGTCACATTGTATCCTGGTTTCTGCCTCTTCAAGTCAATGTTGCCAAGTCTTTGGTCGTGCTGCCCTATGTTCAAAAGGAAAATTGTATTGAGAATTTGAATCTATAGTTAAAAAAATACATTTGTGTTGGTTACCTTTGAGTCAGTGCTATGGTTACATCATACTCAAATTCCAGAACTTTGTTCCAAGTTTTGTGTCGTTGATGTGGGATTCGTCATGGCCCTCCTTTGACAAGACTATTCCTGTCGACTTTAACTCATCATCTGGGAATCAGTGTTAGAAACAAAATAGTACCTTGAAATTCATATGTATCAATGACATATTCTCTCACTTTCGACAATAGGTTTACATCATCAACCTTCGATCGAAAGATTCAACCAAATGTTCGACATCAAATCATTTATTCACATTTGGGGGATTGTATTGGAGTACTTTGGGAATCATCAAAATCAATGAAGATCTATCTCACACTTGTTAACGGTTTTCATCATTGACCGATAATCACGTGGTATCTACCATGTTTGACATCAAGACATTGTAATCACATGGATAGAATCGTACTTTGTGGAATAGGAGATGAAGACCCTGGGTATTTGTTTAGCACTCATTTATTTCCCTAGCTTGCAATGGAGTTTTTTTATGAGTCCTAGCATGGATCCACATTTTTATGGTCATGGTTGTGCTCAAACTTAATTTTTTATGACATAGATATACATTCTATGTCTGGTAGCCATGTCTAAGCTTGATTCTTCTTCGCATGGATCTACATTGTATTCTAGTAGCCATGATTTATTTGTACTTCACATGGATATGCGTTGTACTGGTTAGAATCCATGATGAAAGTCAGATGGATATAAATCAAAGTGTTAATGTAATACAAAATAAGCTAGATTATTGAAGATCTCTGATCAGTGAACTCTTTCCTAGAAGTGATAACTTGTTCTTTCAAATCCTTCACCTATCTTAACACTCTAGCCTCATGCTTTGGGGGGAATTCTGTTACACATATTTCTAATCATCATCATATAATGAGAACCAAATACCAGTATTTTCCTTGAATCCCCCAGGTTGTGAAGTTGAAATTGGGCCAGGATTAGTGATTTCATGTCTTTGACATTTTTCCACCACCGCACTTTCCTTGTGGTCAATGTGTGTTGCCCCCATGTGTAACACCTTTTTTCGTTAAACAACTAGTGATGCCACTGCCACATTCCTTCATACAATGAGAAGTACAATTTGGGTAATGCTCTATCTCAATTGACAAAGAGAGGTTCTTAAGTTTTGAAGGTAAAAAAAGAAGCTTCGAGAGGCTTCTCGAAGCTTGGATTCGTCGCAGCTTGCCTCATCCCTACATTGTGGACCACTTGGCTTCGAGATCCATCCTTGTAGGATATTCCCTCCACCTCACCCTAGATATTCTCAACCTTCTCTATCCTCCCATGGCCATATTTATTGGATTACCCCCAGTGGGTAAAGGGAGGAATATTATGGTACAACATCAAAAATCTGGCCAAATCTAGCCAAGGAGAGTGAGAATTTGGTAGAAAAGTTTGAAGCTTTGGAGGCAATATTTACCTTAGAATATAGTTATTAACACTAAGTATTTGGTTGTAATTTCTCTCTCTTATTCCATTTATGCAATAAAATTTCCTTTCCCATGAATGATAGTGTGTAGGAAATAAAGGCTTGTTTCATTGTTGAACTCCTTAGTCATCAGCATAGGATCATAGGTTGTACTTCATACTTTGATATTGTATGTGATTTGTTGTGTATTTCTTGTAGGTGAATCTGTGGAGATCAAGCACTCCAAAGGCCATCATATCACAATGTATGACAGGTAAAAGAATCCATTCCAAGCATCTATTTGATCTTAGGGAAAGTGCTTTTAGTTGTTGTCACTCCTTTGTTCTAGATTTGAGTGTTTCAGGCTATGGAAACACATTTTGTCTGAATAATGTGAGCATTACTGGTAACAATGCCCAATAGGGTTACTTGTACACCATTATAGCTGATGCTCCTCGTGTTGACACCTCACGTCGAGATACATCAAGGGAATCTTACGCTGCTGATGGAGTTATCATCTCTATTACCAAACATCCTCATTTTTATTTGACCTCTCGTATGATGCCACCCCATCCAGGTAACACCAATAGTATTTCCAAACCAGGTTACGCCCCTAAAATTTCACGTGTAATGACTCAGTTCGGAGCTACACCCTCCTATGTGCCTCCAGGTTATTCCCATTATATTTCACATGTAATGACTCAGTTCGAAGCCACACCGTCCTATGCACCTCCCGCATAAAACCCTCACATTCAATGACTAAATTGTTTGACACACTTGTGTAATGGCTAAATGGATGACTTCGTAGCCCCACCAACTACTCCTGCTTATTACCCACCGCTAGTGCAACCTACTCCAGCTCTGACCCCAAATCCTCCTGCTCCTCTAGGGCAGGTGTATGCATAGCATAAACTCCCTAACCAAGCCACCCCCAATAACCAATAAGGGCAGTGAAGGAATAAAAGAGGTAGGAATTAGGGAAACAACTAGCCTCATGGAGGTTTCCATTAAGCCAACCCTCTGAACAATAATAGAGCCAAACCCCCTGCACAAAATCCCCAGCGTACCACTAGAATGAGGAATAACCCAGAGTTATAGAGTAACCATCTGTGCACCATCTGTAACAACTACGGCCATTATACCCATTAGTGTCCTCACTTGACTCGCGTCCACCACTTAATCCAAAACGATAGTCAACATGACCCCAATGTGGTTGTTCTGGATCAGCCGAACCCAACACCATTGGGCCCTCCACCTATGGTGCTCCAAAACCCCCTACCACACCAAGGGATGGTTGCAACCCAGCCCTTGGACCCACAAAATCCCACCACCACTTTTGCAGCTCATCCCATTGATCTTGGTGTCCATCACCTCATGACGTTATAGTCTGATGTCAACCTCCAGAATCAAAGAAACCAGTATGGTTCCACCACAAAAACTGTTGAACCATATGCGACATCTACTTCCACCACTCTTGATATGTCTTTTCATTTTCTAAGACCCCCTATGGACGAGACTGCTAAAGTCCTGCAGTTCCCTTTTCCTTGCATCGCGAACAATTCCACAACCCGAGCTGCGCTTAATTACAATATCATTGACGACTTGGCCCAGTCTCTCACGACCATGTCAGCTATGGAAGTACTCAAAACTCATCCTTCACAACTTAAAGCGCTATTATTTGCATTATGTGTCGTCGATCCCTCTAACTCTAGGTTGATCACTTTTGACCTGGATCAAGGATAACCACATATGCTATCATTCGTCGCCTTCCAAGTTTTGGTCACAATTTGGAATTTAGTCATTTATCGATGCATCATTGATGAGGGGGAATCCACCTATGTTATGTAAACCTTTGTTTGGTATAAAATCAGATCCCCAACTCTCCAACCTTCTTCCACTGCCCTTTGCGCCTATAAGGGCCACTCTACTCAACCCCAAGGTGTTCTCACGAATGTCCCTGTTTAGTTAGCCGACAAAACAATGTTGATTGACATTGAGGTTTTAAACACCCAATTCAATTACAACCTCCTCCTAGGATGTAGTTATATGTATGCAATGCGATTCGTTGCCTTTATTGTCTTTCGACTCTTGATGTTCCCTCATGATGGGAATATCTTGACCATCAAACAATTGGCGTACTTTGATTGAAAGGGTCAACCACACCGGAACACGTCCTTCCCACTATCAACACTACCATTGACAACATTCCAATACCATCCCTATCTGCCATTGGCCCTGGCTTGTTTTCCAACACTCCTATGAAGGACACCTTTTTGTCCTTACCACCTCCTCCTTCACCGACTAATATATCAGATTTGTGCACTAGTAAATCTAGTAGCATACTAACCTCCTCATAAGCTCAGTCGCAACCCAAACCACATACCTCGGGGAATTATTGGGATTCAATCCCTGTTCACGTGATTCCCTTCCTTTCTCCATCATCCAACATCATGAGTAAGCCCATCATGTCTACTCTCAAATTACCTAGTTTCGCTTTGGGTATTCTTGTGTGGTACCTCAATCCACCTACCCCACCCCTGACTCCAAAATTTGTGCTGAATCCCATCCAACCTATTGAGACGATGTCACACCCGCCTCCTAGTACACCAAATACTAATCTTGTATCTACTCCTGCCCCTCCTCGTCCTCCGAAGACTAGGGGAAAGACCCCTAAAGCAATGCCAAAGCCTTGTCCTTCTCCTACATGTGCTTTGTGCGATGTCCAAGGCCATGCGACACAGAATTGTCCTGATTTACCTATCCTTTGCACCCATATGCACACTATAGTTGATACTAACGACACTCCAGTTGTTAACGTACCAACCATACCTGCAGTTAAGAACAAGTCGCTATGAACTAACCACCCATGTGTAATTTTTTGCCAATATGGTCATTATTCACACCATTTCCTAAACTTTCCTCAGTACCGGTGTCTCCTTACTGACCTTCACACACACTCCCGTGAGTCCAACATTACAGTCCTTGAGGAGATCCACCCTCCAACTTCTTCCTCGGATACCACCAACACCATTTATATGATCTATAGCTCCAGTAGTCCTTCCTCTTCCTTGACCATGGAAGATTTGACTAATATATGCCAACACCACTTTCGAGACTACTAAGAGATCCTCAAAACTACCACTAGTTTTACCCCATTTCACTTAGTCTATGGTGTGGAATCGGTTCTTCCCATCAAATTCCATATTTCATCATTCCACCTTACTGTCAAACTTCTACCTGATATCTCACTGTTAGAAAAATGCCTACTTATGCTTTAACAAACCAATGAGGACCATCGTGCTACTCTCTAGATGATCAAAGCAGCCAAGACTTGGTCGAATTCCCATTATGACTCCCACGTCCATCCATGCACCTTTACTGAGGGGCACACACTCCTATGAGTTTAAAATTACAGTCCTTGAGGAGATCCACCCTTTGACTTCTTCCTCGGATACCACCAACACCATTTATATGATCTATAGCTCCAGTAGTCCTTCTTTGTCCTCAACCATGGAAGGTTCACCTAATCTATCCCAACACCACTTTCGTGATGATAGAGAGATCCTTAAAATTGCCACCAATTTTACCCCATTTCACTTAGTCCATGGTGTAGAATCGATTCTTCCCATCGAATTCCATATTTTGTCGCTCCACCTTGCTATCGAACTTCTAGCTGATACCTCACCGTTAGAAAAATGCCTACTTATGCTTGAATGAACCAATGAGGACCGTCGTGCTACTCTCCATATGATCAAAGCAACCAAGACTCGGTCGAAGTCCCATTATGACTCCCATGTCCATCCATGCACCTTTACTAAGGGGGACCTCATCCTCATCTATGGCCAAGGCAATGATAAGTTATGGAAAGGGAAGTTTGATTCCATGTGGTATGGCCCATATGTCATCCATCGATGTCTCAGTAAGGGGGCACATATCCTTGATGACTCTGACGACCACTTATTGAAGAATCCCCGCAATGGGATCTACCTCAAGAGTTTCTATACCTGAATTTGCTCACCATGAGTACCATTATGTCATAGTTTATTTTTCTTGTTTTACATCGTTTTTACCACGTGTTGGTGACTCCCTCTTGTAGTCACTCCATGTCAAGTCATAGTGATTCCAATGTTGCACTCGGATGCCTCCAGTGCTTGTGAGAGGGTGGATCTAAACCCTCCACTCTGCCCCTGCGTCTCTAGTACCCCGCTGGAGGCTATAGTCCCACATATACACATGCACACAACATGTCAGACACATGATATGGTTACCATAATGCTAGTAAACTATATATGATTGCAACCACAAAGCATCATGTATATGTATCTTCAGGTCCCCAGCCCTGTCCTAGAGGTCGATGCCTCTTTGGATCTCCCTGGTTGTCCATGCACACATATGGGTCATCTTCTATGAGGATAGGAAGCTGTCACCACTGTGCAAAATGATCTTGGGTGAAGAAACAACCTACTAGACTACCTCCCTCCCTGATTTTTCAGGCCTTTTCTTTGAGTTACCTCGATTTGTGTGGCATCACACGAATCACCCCACAAATGTACTGGCATGTTGATGATCCATCCTATCCATCCAAACTGCACAGTTGGCCTTATTTTACCGCCAGCCATTGTCCCACAAGGAGGCACCATCAGTGTTCCACTATTCTTCCCGTCACCCATGTTCACAACATAACCTCTTTCCATACATCAAACACTTCCTCCTTGCTTCACTGACCATTACGGAGTTTTTGTTAAGCTATTTTTTTACTCCTCTAAAAGAATGAAAATATTGTCGAGCACTCTTGCTTCCTTTTGTGCTCGTTAAAGTATTTGAAAGGGCATCTATGTGGCCTCATTTATATTGTTTTTCCGACTATGTAGACTATTAAAACAATAGGATCACCCAAGCACCTTCCAACTAGGACGATTTCCCTTTGTATCCTTTTACGCTTTCTCATACTTTGGGACCATAACTTATGAAAAATATCATTATGGGTTGTATTTAAGATCTTTTCCATCCCTCTCATCAAGAAAATAGTGCCGAGAAAACTTAGTTTTGTTCATGCTCGTAAAAGTATTTGAATGATCGTCCAATCAGTATAGGTTTAACCTATTCCGGCCTGGTTGGACTAATTAGTGACAATATAAACCTAGGCACACCTATGGGATCTATCCACATAAGTAATCTCACGCTAAATTTACTATTATATGGTAAAGAAGTCTCTCTACCCCTTCGGTTAGGATATCTCTCCTTTTTATACTTTTACCCTTTTTTAGGCTTAGAGGAATATTTATGAAAAAAATAACTACACTGGAGTCTTCTTCCTGTTTTAAGACTCTCTAAAAATGAAAACACCATCGAGCATTACTGTATTAGGCTCGAAAAAAATCCACAAGATAGTATCATATTGAGCATACTTCTATCCATTCTTCATTCCCCTTAAAATTTAAAGGCCCAAACGGTGCCATTAGACACCATCAAATATCATCTCACATTATGGCATCTTTCCCCCATTGGGTTTCCTTTGTTTAGAGTATTCTGCAATGAGTCTCCCTTGGTTCCCCTGGATATCACTAGTCTAGTTACCCCCCAGTATCTCTCATTGTAGTTATCTCCCTGGTTTCACAGCTATGATCTCTCTCCCATGGGTCAGTTTCATTTTCTTCCAGGTCATCCCTGTTGTTATCATATGAACAAAGGAATGTTAAGTCCCCCGTACTCCCATAACCCTATTCCCCATTTACTGTCTCAGTCCCCTGATTGTTCCACATCTTTGGTTATCCCCCTTGCACTTCTATCAAGAAAACATCATTACCTTGTTAGTTGTAGGTCTCTCTCTATCGACGTCAAGACATCTATTCCAGAGGATAAACCCAGAGGTCTTTGTATCCTGGTTTCATCTACCTCATTGATGAGTTCCTTGGACTACTTGAAAGGAGTCATTAGTGCCTTATGGGTTGGTTATGTCTCACGTGCTCGACTTCATATACATCATCGCACCATTGAGATTTGTAGAAGGTATTGGTCCATTCATTATTTGGTCAAAGACCGTGGTTGTCACTTGACTCTAGCACATTGGTGGGTCTACCATGGGACCCATACAGTTTCATATCCCTTGTGATTTCTGGGCTGTGTTGGCGACAACTTTTGGAAGCCCCCCATTTTTATTCTTCTATGTATCTCAAGTACTTGATACTGGAAATTGTACCATAGAGATTCTGACTCTCAGTCACTAAGTCCGTACAAATATGTACACCTCTAGACCCAACAGAGCATCGGTTGTGATGATATTGCATTCCATGAGAATTCCATTGTTCCTATGTATCAATTATTCGTATCATCATATGTATTCATCCTCCCATTGATGCCACCATTATGTATCACCAGTTGTATATGTATTGATCGACTCCCATTATTTGAGCCTTGATCCCCATTATTTATTTTTTGACATTTCTATGAGCATGGGTATGCCTTCCTCATCCATATACATGTATGAGATTATATGTACCTCATCCATTTTTTAGAAGTAATACAAAACAAAAGCTGTTATAGTTCGGATGAGGAAAATCCACTCCTCCACGATCCTCTCTAGTCTCTCCACGGTTGTCACCATTTTCCATTGATCTCATGATGTCTATTGGCCATACGATGAGCTCCAGCACTCACACATCAGGGGGAAATATATTAACACAAAAAAATGTTCACCTAGCTCTCTATGGTATAAACCATAATCCTACATCATATTCCCACCTTCATTTCCTTCATTTTGACCTTCACAATTGTATTTCCATTAAATATGGTCCAAAACAACATTATTCCTTCCCCATAAATGAAAGGAAGATGAGCATTTATTGTGATTTATCCCTACTCTCTCCAAAAAGGACCAAAAACCCGTAAAAATGAGAATGGGTCAAAATACCATAGATAAATACCACAGAAAATAAAATACCATGGGTGAAAAAACCCTTGGACCATCCTATAAATACATTGTGAAGGACTCCAAAACACTTTTTTTTCATTTTCTCTCAGTCACACAACATACTTTTCTGCCATTATTTTTCCATGCCATTTCCCACGGTGTATGTTGAGCTTGCTCCATACCCATTTGGATCCACATTCCCCATCCGACAACCACAAGTGGAGTATATTGGAGACCAAAATTGTGGAGATGCGGAACCATTTTCTCGAACAGCTATTGTGGCCCAACATTTCATAAAAAGGTGTCTTTTGTCTTGTCTTGTTTTGCGTTATATATCATGAAAATATAAAAAAGTATTGTTATCGTTGCTTTTCTTTCCTATTTTTATTGTCTAACTCTACCTTATGCTCTAGACGAGCTAAGGTTGGTTCTTTTGCATGTAGCTGGGGAGAAATCCCCACTACAATTTCCATCTATGTACACTTGATATGTGGGAAGAGGGATCCCATACCAATCCATTGACCTTGATCTGATAGTTTCATTCTCTTCAATCCTCACATCACTCTTGGCCAGTAAAAATGATGCATGTAATCCCCCCAAAGACATATCTTCAATGATAACTTCATCAAAAGACATGGTTGTTTCTAAGGGGTCATGACATGGTAAGGAAATGATGGATCAAATGGGTATAAAGTATTGATCATCCACCTGTAATTGGGAAAATTTATGATTTTGTTATGTATTTTTAGATATGACAACTTGATAAGATACCTCAGTTACAAGCAAAGCCAATGAGGCCTTTCTAGTACACCTAGTTCATTGAGTAGGTATTGGCACTATCTATAGATATTCAAAATAGGAAATCATAAAAATGAAAGCCTTTGATTGTGGGATTAATGGTGATGATATTACGTGTATATGGGTTATGTTGTCACTCAAGTTGGGTGGGAGGAAATTAAATGTCCCCATTAATGTAGGATACATACCCACTCCAATATTTTCACAACCTCTCCCAGAATGGCCTAGAAAGGGGACATTTGTCCCATTTTTTTGTAGATTCATTTATGTAGAATGTTATCAAATTGATGGTGAATATATTTCCTTTGTGGGGAAATTTAATTACTTGAAAAATTGAATATACCAAAGCCATCATGGCATGACTCCAAATTATTCCTAGCATTGGGTTATAATCTAATGGAGTGTTGGCCCTAGGAAAATATAGGCATAAGTTAGTTAGAATTATGTTCAAAAATATGAAGAGTTCGGTCATGTGACAGAGGAAAATGCAATGGAGGAAGAGATACAACAGAAGAAGTAGCAGTAGAAGGAAATATGTGATAGAAGAAACCACAAGGGAATAAGTTCGCAATAAAAGGGAATATGCAATGAGATTAACCACAATGGAAAGAACCATTATAGGAGAAGGCGTGCGAAGTTGAAACGGACAGCTTGAGATATTGTGGGTAAGAAGTCGGCTAGAGTCATGTGTGCTTTAAGGAATAAAGCATATTTGTATCTTTGGACGATAGTGCCTATTGATAGTTGTAACCAAAATGAATGAGAATAGGAATGACAACCTGTCAACTAACAGAATGAATTTAGTTGAATACGACATTTAAGAGTCTATAAAAGGGAGAACCCAAGTTGTGTGTGGGTTACTTCTTGGTTGGTCTGTGTCTGTTTGTAGAGTCGAATAGTTGTAGAGTTTTAGAGAATAGTAAGTCGATCCAGACTGTGTGCAGATTGACATTAGAATGAAGAAGAGTAAAAATTCATATACCTGAGACTAGAGAGAATGCGAGGACAGAGAAGTCTGTATAGATTGTAGAAGAATATCTAGAACAAAGCCTGCAAGATGAGTGCGCAGATGAAAGGTGTCATATATTTCTCATGCCAAATGAATAGATCCTTTATGGTTTTTCCCGGATGGATTTCCATATTAAATTTTGTATATGTGTATATTTGATGAATGTGATTATGTCAAATGAATGTATTTTGTGAATGAATTTATGTATATTTTCTTATGAATGGGTCTTTATATGCATATGTCACATTGTTGTTAGTTGGAACCACTAATAAGGAAGTATATTAATTGTTATAATCTCTGTCGATGGAAAAATAGATTCATATCTTGAATGTATGCAATAATATAAGTAATATGACCATTGCATTCAATTGAGAAAGATATTAAGGTTTCAAATATGTCATGTCCCCATTCCAATAGGTCTACTAGTTGACAAAGTTTCGCCCACCTAATAGTTCCCTAGGTTGGGGGAGGAAGCATTAAATATTGCAATAAGGGAGCTATGGGACCCAAGAGAACCTTATTTTATCATTTACACATTAATTTGGGTCATACAAATAATAAATATGGATAAAATAAAGTGGCATTGATTCATAAGGACATTTGGAGGTCCATGGGGGCCTTGCGTGGCTAGATTCCTCCTTACACATGTCATGAATTAACCCCAAATTAGAAATTATGAGTAATGGAATGTTCTTTGAAGGTGAAGATTCATCAAATTATATATCATTAACTCAATTATTTGAATTGGTGAGGATGATTAACTCCCCATAGAAGAGGTAGAGTCTAGGAAGAAACTAGGTGCCATGTGGAGCTATATTCCCTGTGCTTTATGAAAACAATGATGGAATATTATATGACAATTCAGACCTTATTGCATAAATTATTTAATACCTACTACAACATGACATTTCAAGGCTAAAAATATCCTCTAATTGATCTTACTTGGGACTAGGTGGCAGCCGTTCGAATTTAGTGGAAGATGAAGGGTTGAGGAGAAGGCCAAGTGGAATGGAGGTTACTAAACATAAAGGATGAGGTGGATGAATCCTATGGGAATGAATTCTAACTTGGAGGACCTTAGGAGGGTTATAAAAAAATTTCATGATAAATTTAAATGGCTTTTGATCATTTGTGAATTTTCCTTTGGAATTTGGAGAGCATTAGCTTGTCCATTGCATGGTGAGTGCACACTTACCCTGCTAGTGATCCAATTTTGAGAGAGTGATATTATAATAAAATTTGGACATGGGAGAGGATATTCATACCTCTCATTTGGAGCTTCATGGATGTTTTTTTTCTGCATATAGGAGGCTTCTAGTGTTCGTATCCCATCTCTCCTCCCATTCTCTTAATTTCCACTTCCATATTTCCTTGTTTTTCTATGAAGGAGCACTTGTGTGAATGGTGGTTATGCCCCATTGAGTTTAGTTTATTCCAAATAATGGGTGAATTATTCATGGCCATGTAATATTTATCTCATATTCTCTATAAGTAAAAATCAGAAGAAATACATATGCAAATGTCCACATTTCCAAGCTTATTGTGACTAGTTTCCATGTGATGATTTTCCTTTTCAATGGAGATTGTATATATGATGTATATTGTGAATTGGGTCAATTTATATTATTTTAGTGAGATATTGAAATTATTTCAATGTGATATATTCATATTTCCTTGTTACGAATTATTATATGCACCATTTATGAGTCGAAGTTGAGCTTTTATGTGTCATTTCCCTTAAGTAAATATCACTAAAAGTGTGCATTCGAATATGAAGATTTAATACCCTATTGAAGAAATATTAACCACACCAAATGAAATTAAATGAAGTATAATTATATTCCCCATACTCTTTTTTGAAATTTTGGAGGGTTGCATAGGAATTGGAGAGTTATTTCTTCCCACGCCCTACGAGGAATTGCATCATAAAATGCTAGTATTTTTTCCCTTTTTTCCATCATGTCCAAATCGAGTTTCATATGTATATGACCTGTCATAAAAATATAATAGATTCAATTTAAGAGTCATAATACTCCAGACATCACTCCCTACCAAATTCGAGACTCCATTGAGCCATTTGAATCCCCCATAGTCAAAACTAGTCAAGACAATTTTTCCAAAATTCTGCCTTTGTTGGGAATTTTCGAATTGGGACATTACAAGTGATATCAGAGCATGATATTGGAACATTATAGAGATATTTATTAATTTTTTTATATTCTGAAATCCCTACCTTATAAACTTAGACTAGATACCTTAACACTGAAAAGGCAGGAAGTGGGGAGATTAGTTCTTTTTATAAGAAAATTAAGGAAAAACTAGAACTGGGATATATGGATGACAAAGAAAAAAAAGAGGAAATTAAGGCATTAATTAAATAATATCTTGAATGAATTACCAAACATTTTATGGAAGGATTTGAATTGTTGGATAGCCAACTTGGGAGCAAGTTAGCACCCAGGAGTGGTAGTAGTACACCCCATGATGAGGGGAAGACCAATGGAGAAACCATTTTTTCGAAGACTGGACCTCATAATAGACCACATGAGTTCAAAATCAGAATTTAGTTGAAATACCTCAGTTTTTAGAGTCCAAATAAGGCCCTTACAATACCTATGATTTTAGAGAAGCAACAAATGATTGCCAGCAATTAAGTGACGAATGTAGGAAAGTCCTACCTCTTGATCAATTCATGAGAGCTTCTCTTAGTTAGAGAAAGGAGGAAATGGGAATAGGGAATACCATATTAACCATGAATTAAAATAAACCATGGGAAAAGTAACCATTCCTTCCTTTGATGGTTCCTCACAAATGTCTTCTAGTGCTTGGTTGCAAAAGCTAAACATACATTTCCAATTAAATCCTATGGTTGAAGAAGATGCATTGAAAATGGCCATTATGCATCTTGAAGGGGAACCTAATGATTGGTGGTTACATGGTATTAGAACCTTGGGACATGATCATATTTTATCTTTGTTTCTATAAATTCACACCTCTTGCTGACAAGAGATGTTTTTCTAGGTCTGAATGGTTCATATATAGAACAAGTGAGTGATGAGAAGGATGGAAGGCTTCTCCTAGAGCTTGTAGATATCTAGAATGAATCCTTTGGCTATTCTGTAATGTGATGTACCTGTCTCCTATGGTGATGAATCTACATGGACATACCTGCACAAACACATCAAACAAACAAGCAAGATCAAAGGTACCAAAACATAATCTATAGTTCTATATTAGTGACTAAGGAATCCAATAATAAAATGAATGATTTCAACATAATACATTTTATGGGAAAGGAACCGTATTTGCATTAAAATGGAGAAGAGAGATTACAACCATTGCCTTAGTGTTGTGATTCTCCTTCACATGCCATGCCTTGTCCTCAAAAGCTCCAACTTTCTCCTTCTATGCTCACCCTAGATTTGGCCAGAACCTCAGTGCAACAACATGACTTTTCTCTCTCTCAACAATGGGGGATGAGCCAAGTTTTATAGGCCTTGGGAGGATAGGGATGGTTGATAAAATGGTGGATGAGGTGGAAGGGATATGCTACTAGAGGGGATATCAAGTCTAGGTGGTCCACAGGAGTAGGGATGAGGCTGCTACGAAGTCTTCCTTCGAGAAGCTTCATGAATCTTCCATTTTTCGCTTTTAAACTTGAGCACTGCTTTTCCTCTATGTAGATAGAGCATTACCAAGGTGGAATTACTCTTGGATCAAGGGACAAAGGCAGTGGCACTGTTTATTGTCAAGAGACAATAGGCATTACTGAAGAGGGTAACTCTTTATGCATTAAATGCAAATGCGGTGGTGGACTCAAATATGGAAAATAGGAGTCTGGGCCAATGTCCAACTTCACAGTTTGGGGATTGAGGGAAATTTCTAATGTTTTAGCCCTCAACACATGATGGTTATGAGATTTATGTGTAACAGAATGCCCCCAAAGCATTAGGCTAGAAGGATATGATAGGCGAGAGCTTTGAAAGAGCAAGTTATCACTTTGAGGTAAGAAATCGCTTGATCAGAGATCATCATCAATCAGGATTATGCAATACATAAATACTTTTGACTCATATCCAAATAATTCCTCATCATGGATGCATACCAATACAAGGCAGATCCATGAGGGAAATGAATAAACATGGCTACTAGAATACATCATAGATCCATGTGAAGAAGACTCAAAATTGAACATAGCTACCAGACATACAATGTATATCTATGTCAAATGGACGCAAATTTGAGCACAACCACGACCATACAAATATGGATCCATGCTAGGACTTATACAAAATACTCCATTGCAACCTGAGGAAAGCAATGGGCACTTAACAAATACCTAGGGTCTTCGCCTCGTCTTCCACAAAGTATGATTATATCTATGTGATTACAATGTTTTGATGTCGAACATGGTAGAAACCACTTGATTACCGGTCAATGATGAGAACCGTTAACAAGTGTGAGTGAGATCACCATTGATGTCAATGATTCCCAAGGTACCCTAGTATAATATCCTGAGTGCAAATAGATGATTTGATGTTGAACACTCATTTGATTATTTCGATCAAAGGTCAATGATGTTAACCTATGTTGAGAGCGAGAAAATCTATCATTAATGCATACATATCTTGAGGTACTAATTTGTTTCTAAGAATAATTTCTGGATGCTGAGTTGAAGTTGACATGAATAGTCTCATAGAAGGAGGGCCATGATGAATCCCTCATCGATGACACAAAAATTGGAACAAAGTTTTGGAATTTTAAGTATGATGTAACCACAAGATTGACTCAAAAAGTAATAACACAAAGTTTATTTTGAATGCATAGGTAAAGTCTCAATTTGACTTCCCTTTGAACATCGGGCATCACAACCAAATACTTGGCAGCATTGACTAGACCAAGCAGATACCAAGACATAATGCGAAGGTAAACAATGCATTCTTTAAAAGACTTGAATGAGTGACATGACTCATGAAAGTGGATCGACTTGGAAGCAAGCTGAATACCCAATTGACTGAATGAAATGCAGACAAGTTCCATGTTCAAAGGTGACTACAGACTACCATTTATTTGCAAAATGAAATAGTTCCCTTCCCTTAATTTCCCCATCATTATTGATGAGTGCCTCTTTTCATTTTGACGAGTCCAAAAAGGGTAACAAACACTCGTTTTAGCTTATCCTGAGATAAGTCCATTCTCATATATTTCACAAAGCTGAGAAAGGAGGGGTTCATTCCCAAAATATGGCCTCTCAATGTTTAGTTTAATGAGTCCATTGGAAGTTAACTCCGTATAATTCATGTTTAGAGAGTATGAAAAAAAACAGAAGAAGACTCCAAAGGGTCCTTTTTTGTACAATCTAGTCTCTAGGGCCCGAAAAAGTATAAAATCATGCCCGAGAGAACTCTTCTAGTCATGATTGGGTGGAGCGCTCCTTTTTCATAACTAGTCCATCTGAATCGAAAAAGGGGTAAACTACCATCAAAAAGATGATTATTTTGAGTACTTTTATGAGCGTGAAGAAGACGAGTTCACTCGACAATCTTTTCACATTTAAGGAGCCCGAAAAGAGTTTAAAGAAGACTCCATTAGGGTTTCTTTTCACGATGACTGGGTTTAATGAGCCTGCAAATAAGCGAAAATGACTCGAAGCTTTGGTACTGGGGTTTAAAAAATCACAACCAAAATGTCGAAATTAGTGCTCGACAACTTTTTCCATTTTGTGAAAGTATGAAAAAGTAAAAAAATAACTTACGCATAGTCAAGAATTTTTTACTTTCATCCCTGCAAAAACCTTTTGAAAGACTATTAGGTCTCCAAAAATATTTAAAATCAACTTTTAATGACTATAGAAAAGGGAATTTTTTAATGAAATAATTAAGAATATTAAAATAATACCATAAAACCCTAAAGTATCTCATATAAAATCCAAAGGAATAGTAAAAACATTTCAATCTACTATTTACTAGTTTGGAGAGCTACTTAGGGCAATTGTGTGCATATTTTTGGCGAAGATTCTAGAGCCATTACCTGTTTGAGTTTTGATCCGTCTGTTCCAGGTAAGAGCTAAAACCATCCTTAATATTTTCATGGTCGATTTTTTCCTTTCCAAGCACATTTTATGGGGTTTTGGGAGTTTTTTCCCAAGGGTAAAAATCGCATCTTGGGTAACTCTCTTCCCCTTTGTGGGAAAGATGTTTCCTGTGGAAAACAACACTTTTTACGCCTGAATAGGCGATGGCACTGCTCTATCTCAAGGAGACAGAATCAGTGCCACAAAGTGTGCCCAAAAGATGAATGGTCTGGCCAAACAATTGCTTTTGAAGTATTTTTAAATTTTGGTTATGTGTTCTAATACTTCAATTTTGGCTTTTGGCAGGTTGTTTTAGTCAAAATGGTGGTGTGGAAAGAAAGACAACATGAGGATGATGATGTTAGAGCTGGGGCAGATGCTGCTTCTATAGTTTCTTTACGAGCCTGTGGGCTCCTAAATTTTTTCCATGTCTCAAGCATGAAGTCTCATGTGAGACTACTGGAGTACATATTGAGTATATGCAACCTTGAGCAACAATACTTCGAGGTGGGTGCTCACATTCTTACAGTTTAGGTAGAGGATATCTACTTCCTTACTGGATTATCCAGGCGAGGTTAGCATATCTCACTGAAGGGTCCTCAGGGAGGACATGTCATGACACAAGAACTGATAGATCACCATTGTTTTCTAGGAACTTAGATGTCTGGGAAAAATATTCCCATCAAGGAGGTGATGGATTTGCGTCTTCGGATGGTGATTTTTTCTATGCAATGGCTTACAGGGAGCCAAGGGGATCACCAGGCTTCCCGAGCCCATATGATTTACACCTTAGAGTCTATGGAGCCTACGATCTGTAATTGGGCTGAGGCTTTACTGAGTGTGTTCAAGGATCAGCTGACTAAGTGAAGGCAATGGGAGTTAAAATAGTCTGTCTATGGTACCCTATTGGAAACCTTCTTCTTTGAGAGGGTTCCCCTTCCGATACCTCAAGTGACATTTACTGAGCTGAGAGCATGAGACCCTCGCATGATGTGGTGGGTAGAGATCAGGGCTCTCACTGGTGGCGGTGAGGCCAATGTCAAATATGGGAGCAGATTATTACGTTGGTTGGATGAAAAACTTCTCATGCTAGAGGACTATGCATACGCTAGCATTGAATTCAGGGCGGACCTTGATCTACCCTTACTGGCAGGTTCCCAATGGGGTGATATTGGTAAAAAGACTACTCAAGACTTTGATTATTTTTTTTCATTTTTGCATTTTATAAATTTTATGAATGATGACGAGACCTAATGTTTTCATGCAGATGTTGGAGATGCATGACCTAGGGAATATTCTCTGATTGATAGAAAAGCGGGGACCCATTTCGTTCATGGAGGGAATGACGAGTTAACCGATTTAGAGGATAACCTCAATCGGTTAATTTTGGACATTCCATATGCTTCTATTGATGATCTCCCTAGAAGGTACTAGAGACACACAACTAGAGTGTCAGGTCAATTTAGCTGCCTGCTACGGAGGTAGAAAGGGCTATCATGTGCTATCATGAGCACGACTAGTAATTCCACATGATGTATACATTGAAATCTAGCTAGCTTCAAGATTTTTCCATCTTTGTATATCTGGAATCTAGAGTGCTTCAGTCGGGGTCTCGTGACCATATTTTTTAAAACACTTTATATATATATATATATAGACTTATTTATGATGTTTATATGTGTTCAAATGGAAAATGATATTTACATGAGTTTTTATGTGTCTTTTACTGTTTATTTTATTTTAAAATGAAGCATGTTTTATTTATCAAAAGTTATGTATGGGAAATATACCAGTCTAAAATGTAGTTTACCAATGAGTCAGTAACTATGTTATAATACCTAGGAATGTGTCTATAAGTGATTGATTCACACTCTTAGAAAAAGATGAAGGAGTGTAGGATTTATGATGGCATAAACATTGTTCAAATGGAAAACTAGTAGCTGTGAGTCCATGAATACTACCAAGTCATGAATGTCCCAGATGCAGCCTCGGTCGACAAACCTATCATTACTTGTTACTTGAAGATGTTATTGGTAGCTGGACCAATACAAACCACTCTTGAATTGACTAAGTCATGTGCCAGGGAATACAAAATCCAAGAAGTTAAAGTGAGTTTCAAGGTATGAAGGCAAGCACCATCAACAAAACCATAAAAATCCATCCAATCTGCATAACCAAAACATGGTATAAATAGTACTGACAAAAAACTCAAAACCATATTGAAAAGCCAAAAACACACCAAAAGTCAAACAATATACATATATACAAGGTACCACACAGAAATGACTTCAAGCATAGTTCATTTTTAGGTACAACCCATTGCGAGGTTGACCGAAAGGTATCCCCTCATAGGCCCCTTTCTCTAAAACCCGACTTAGCACTTAACTCAGCCATCATTTGATTACGGAAATGAGATTTGTGTTCAGTGACTATGGCTTGAGAAAATCCAAACCTAGCTATCACATGATTAAGAAAAAAGATGGCGGTAGTCTTTCCATCCTCTGCATATGTAAGTGTTTCCTTAGCCCATTTTGTGAAGTAATGAATGACTACGATGAGGTAACCATGCCCCCCAGTTGAGATAGGTGTACAATGCATGAAATCAATACCCCATTTACCAAAAGGGACAACAACAATGACGGGGTGTAAAGGAGCAGGGTAGGTGCTCTTTTTAGGATAAAAGAGTTGATAGGGTGGGCGTTTCTTAACTGCCTCATGACAATCTTTGAAGATTGAGGGACAAAAATACCAAACGCAAAGGATTTTCTAAGTTGTTTCCATCCCAAAAAGGTGGCCACCACATGCTCCAGAGTGGAAATCATTCAAAACTTGTTCAACCTCTTCATGTGTAAGGCATCATCGAAGAATGGAGCCAATGCCATGTCGATACAGTGTATCATTTAAAATGAGATAATACTTCGCGTGGTGACAGAAGCGATGACGATCATCACGGGACATGTCGGGCTGAAATATTTGGGTTTGGATATAAATAATCAAATATCCATACCATAGGTCGGTTGTGTTGATCAAGAACAAAAATTCATCCGAAAATGAATCATTGGGCTCAACGTCCATCAGAGCACCGGGAAGGTCACACATTAACTCCGCAAAAACCAAGGACTTCTTCGAAGTAGCCTTAGCGAATTTGATATTGAATTCCTATAAGATGACGATCCAACAGGAATACTTGCCCCTTAGTACTTGATGAGTCAAAATTTAATATATGGGGTTTTGATCCACGAGAAAAATTGTGGTGCGTAGTAAGATGTAGTGACGAAATTTTTGCACAACAATGACCGTAGCCATAGCTAGCTTCTTCACACATGAGTAACGAGTTTCAGATTCAAGAAGACTCTTACTTAGGTAATAAATCACATGTTCTCGGCCATTGGGATCATCATGGACTAGAACCATACCAATAGTAGTAGTGGAGGAAACAACATACAACATAAAGTGTTTTGAGTAATTTGGGGGGTGGAACATCAGTGAATGTGTCAAAGAGTGTTTCAAATTATTAAAGCTTGTTGGGATTGGTCATCCCAAAATAAAGAAGTGTCCTTATTAAGGAGATGCATATAGCCATGCATTTTTTCTGCGAAGTTGCATACGAAACGACGAAGAAATTTTTCCTTCCCCTGCAAAATTTGGATTTCAGTGATATTAGTCAGGGTGGGTAAGGAAAAAATAGCAGCTATTTTCAAAGGATCTATCCAAATGCCATATTTGGAAACCACAAATCCAAGAAGACGTCCAATATGAACACAAAAGACACATTTGTGTGGATCAAGCAGAATATTATAATGACGACACCTAAGGAAAATGTCCCTAAGGTGCCCTGGGTGGTCCTCCTGTTTCTGTGAATGAACAGGGAGATCGTCTAGATACGGCTCCACGATGTGCTTAATATCGTGAAAAGCATAGGAAATGGCATGCTGGAATGTAGCTCCAATTTTTTTTAAACCAAAGGGTAACTTCCGATATGCAAAGGTTCCCCACAGACAAATAAATGTCATTTTATGTTGATTGGCGAACAAAATTTCTATCTGATTGTTGCTGGAAAAGCCATCCATAAAAGAGAAGATGATGCTCCCATCACAGTTATCAATGATTTGATCGATGTGTGGAGTAGGGAAATTGTCCTTGGGACAAGCTTATTTAAATCTCAGAAATCGATACAATCCATAATAGTTCCCTTATTCTTAGCTACCAGGACAATATTAGACACCCATTTTGTCAGTGGTACGAGATAAATAAACCCCACTTTTAGAAGTTTCTCCACTTCAGATTTATTAGCCACAACCTTCCTAGGATGGACTTGACGTAGTTTTTGTTGGACTGGCCCTACCATGGGATAATTTTTAATCTCGTTTACAACAATGGACGGATTAATCCCAGGCATTTCTTTGTACATAAAGGAAAAAAAACATCTCGGAACTCTTTGAATAGAGCTCTATAACTTTCAGTTTCTTTTGTTGAATAATTCTAGTCTATATGAACATGATCAATAGTTTCGGGCTTGACTGATATGTCAATAGGGGTTGTCTAAGTGATGTTGCAAAGGTTTCCCTCAGAATCAGTGCCTTGCAATAGTACATGCATTTGAGGATTTCCAACAATATCAGTACAAATGAGAGACAAAAGATCAAAGTCTATCGAACTGACATTTGGAAAGAAAGAGGATCTATGGTGATGATCTTCCCATATAGGTTCATCCATACTCATGATCTCCATAATGGACTCATCCGATGGAAAACTATGTGAGAGATATTCTAGAGTGGGGAGAGAGGGTTCTAGACAATAGGGTAGGTGGTAAGGATCCAAAGCCACTAAATGAAGATCAACAGAATGGACATCGGAAGCAAATTGAACAACATCATAGAGTGCTTCCTAAGTGCCTAGAGAGGATGACTCAACAACTTCTTTTCCTCTAGGACTGTGGCCGGTTGTGGAAATCATGTCCACAGTTGCCACTTCCATACTAAGAGCGGTTGAGTGGAACACACCCATGAGGGTTTAATCCTTCAACATACCTACTCCAACCAATTGATAAGGCGGAGGGGATTGACCTAGAATAGGGATATTATTTGGAATGGGGGTAGTCACATCTGATGAACAAAAATTGAGTTGATCGATGGTCACAATATTCTCTAAATGAGTGAATCGGAGAGTCCAAAAAACTATCGGGGTGAAAACCATCATAGCATAGAACCAGTTTCTCCCCAATATCAGATTGTAATCCAACGGAGCATCAAATACTTCCACTTGAATGGAAAGAGTCTTGCACCCAAGCTCAAACAAAAGGGTCGGTAATAGAACATGAGGTTGGAAATCTTGTCCGTCCAAATATTTCATAATTTTGGGAGAACCAATGGCTCTCCAACAAGTCACAGACAATACTGAGGTGGAAGCTCCTTCGTCTAAAATGGTCGTATGGACCTTTCTCCCCTAGTCGTAATTTGAAACGTGAGTTGGTGGGGTAATCTGAACTTGCAATTCTCCAGATTAAAATGAATTAAATTGGTGTTGTCAGGGTCTAAAGCCCCTAATGTCGTCAACAAGTTTTTGTGTTGTGTACGACAACTTTGGAGAACCTCCAGGGTAGACATCAGGAAAGGTGCTTGAACCAAATCTTCAACAATGTTGTAGAATTGTGCGGCTCGAGCATTTGGATTAAAAACAAACTTCCGGAGTGTACTCTTGGGTGGGCATAAAATCAAGTCGATATTAGGTTTTTTTATTGTAAGAGGACCATTAGACGAAGACATAGGAGAAAAACTAGTAGAAGGAACTTTATCGGGAGAAGGATTCTCATCCTTCTTTTTTGCAAATTTCTCATATGATTGACTACGAGTAGTCAAACTAATAGTTTTAGAGGACATCATTCTGATTTCTTCTATAGAATTAGAGGTTCCTTGAGATGACATATGATCTATCAATTGTTTTTGAGACAGAAAGGGGTCGGTAAGCACCACCGGTGTAGGGTTACTTTTCAAAAATTTACTAGTCTCTTCATGACGAGGGAACTCCTTCATGAAGTGGTCACCACCACAAAATAGGAAGGGATAGTTAGCCTTCCTCTTGCCTTTATTTTCATTCTCTAGGGATGTATCCTTGGGATTATCCTATTGGTTTCCAGGTTTCTTACCTTTTCCTTTTCCTTTCTTCTTATTACCAGGTGTCTTCATACTTTGAATAATGTTCACCTTGACGGAAACCGTAGGAGCAGAAGGAGTATTAGAAGAAGTACTATGTTTCTTGGCAGGATTAGTTGCTGATGAGGGCTAGATTGAACCGACAACCCCATAAACAAGATTTTTTGCATCTAGCTTGGTAGGGTCCATGCTAGGACAAAGAGCCTGAGGGATTAGATCATACAAAGT
The DNA here is from genome assembly GCA_001517045.1 of Pseudotsuga menziesii. Lineage (NCBI taxonomy): Eukaryota > Viridiplantae > Streptophyta > Pinopsida > Pinales > Pinaceae > Pseudotsuga > Pseudotsuga menziesii. The sequence goes on along the minus strand of LPNX010472289.1, from coordinate 126,874 downwards.
CCTAGACTGGGAATAAACAAGGTCCAGATACTGAGCACGACTGATGGCCTACTCTTTAGTAACAACACCAGCCATAGACACATCATGGAAAATGGGAGGCAACAAGGATTTTGTGAACCAATAAACCAACAATTGGTGTGGAATAGGAGCTTTAATAATCCTTCATCATCTCCTCCACTCATGAATATGGTCTGATATATGTGTGGAAGTATTATAATGAAGTGATATCAAAATATCTATACCAGTTTTGTAATGGATGGGTTGCTGGAAATGAGTAAGAAAAATTGTTGCCAATGAGTTGAAGTCCACAAACGAATGTTGCAGAAGTTTAATGTACCACTTGGCAGTCGTACTAGTCAAAGTTCGCTGGAAGAGCCCCAAACAGACCGAATCATCCATCGAGGAGTTGGAAGAACACCATAGATGGAAATTCGTAACATGGTTTTTGGAATCTTCTCCCTGCTTCCCATCAAATTTCAAGATATCTGATGGTAACTTAATTGGAATCGCGGGCCAAGAAGGGTGATGCTAGATGGGTTCATTAATCAAATTGGCTAGAACAATAAAGTCCAAAGTTGCCAAAAAAGGAATTTATCAATTAGGCTGTAAACACTGGTAATATTGATATGGCATTTTTATACCAGTAGGACCATAGTTCGATTGATACACCGACTACTGGGGATTTTGATTCATAGAGGATCCTCCCGAAGATCCGCTAAATGGAGGTGGGCCTACAGGAGGAGGGTTTCCTCCAGGTGGTGGTGGTGGTCCTCTGCCAAGTGGGCCCCCACCAGGTGGTCCACCGCCAAGTGGGACTCCAAAAGGTGGTCTCCCAAGAGGTGCCCCCCAGGAGGTGGTCCACTTGGTGGTGTCCCCCTAGAATATGGTGGTCATCCAGGAGGTGCTCCAACAGAGGGTGGTCCTCCATAGAGTATACCTCCACTAGGTGGGCCTCTTCCAGGTGGCCCTCCAAAAGTCGGGCCACCATAACCTCCAATAGTATTGATAGGTATCCCTTCAGGAATAGGCACATATGACCAATTGTGTTTCCCCCATGGTGTAAACATGTTTCTGGGGTAAGGCATACCGGGATATACCATTCCTGTAGATGTAGGTTGAAATTTCACATTACTTACGGATGATATATTTCCCGGGTAAGTATATCCCCAAGAATGTTGATTAACAATGAGTTGTACCCATGAGGGTTTCCTCGCACTAGAAGGGGTTTGTCTTGTAGTGGATGTGACTCCACTAACTACTGATACAACTTGAGCTGGGGGTTTCCCCCCAGTGGTAGAAGATACGGGAGAGGTAGAAGAAGAAGCAGGATTTTGAACTGTAGTAACAGGGTTGGAGAGTTGCTCTGGATATGGAACTATTGATCCTCAAGCCGGTGATGTCAAACTAGGATTTACTTGAGATGTTGAGATTGGACGGTATTTGGGAGGGGTTGATTCTGAAAGACAAGGTAAAAGAGCCGACATGGGCTCCCGATGAGGAAGAGATGAAGCAGTGATGTTCGCAAGGTGCTCCTGGAAATTACATAAATGATCCATAGTCAGTTGGAGCCTTCTATATGCTTCCTCACTTGATGGAGGGTTTAAAAAGGACGACCTAGTAGTCCCAAATTCAGAAATTGCTTGATCCATAGAAGTTCTTCAAAAAGGAGCATTAGGGCTATATTTTTTCCCATCAGTATCATCATATAGGAGATCAACAACCCAATTTGATGAACCAACATGACCTTCCATTGGAAAATGAAAGGCAGTATCAACCATAGGATGTTGTTAGACCAAGGGATTATCATACGTAGTGAATTCTTCCCCCACTTCCATAGTTGTATTCTCTTCCACGTGAGAATCAGTTGCGACACCTTAGTCTATGGATTCCATTGGGATTTCTCCTGTAATAGGAGGAAGGTCAGGAGGAAAACCTTGAACTCTTCTGGATCATCTCAAAGGAAACTCAGCCAGATTGTTGGTCACTAAAAACCTAACCTGGGGTTTGAAACTAGAAACACACACAAAACCTCTCCTACACAAGCCAAGGTCACAAGAAAACTTAGGTGACAAGATGGGATGACAAAATCTGGTTTCTCACTAGGATTGTCAAGTCTTTCCAACTCGCAATATACAACACGGTCCAGCAGTAAAGCACAACAAGGAGGATTGTGACCATCCCATCGCCTGAATACTTGATTACCTGGACGGTACATGTGTAGTAGCTCCCTGAGTGTTTTTCTCGGTGTATTGTGCCGACAAGACGACCAAAAGGTTTTTCTCACATGGTTTAGGGAATCCTAAAAGGGTCTCTTGATATATGCAAGGTACATGGGAGCTCAAATCCATGTTAGTGTTGTCTAATGCACAACCGTTCAAAAGGGGCCTTTCGATATACAATCGAGTACGTGAAGTACCTTTCTATATAACTCAAGTGTACATGAAAGGTTGTTCGATATACCGATGGTACATGGAAGAACCACACAGTTCTTGGGATGCAATGCAGGAAATAGAATGACAACTCCTATGTTTTAAGACACCATAACGCGTCTCTATCCTATCACTCAAGTTACTAAATTTTTTTAACCTATAGCTACCATTAATTTTATCTTGAACGATTAGGTGAATGCATGATTATAAGGACAGAAAATTAAAACCATGCAGCATGATATGCACATTTTTCACTTTACCGTTCGAAGTATGCACTACTTACAGGAAGGAGAGAGTGTTTTAATTATGTTTCAAAAAAAAAAATTCCCAAATAGTCACACTGAAGTTATCTTTTCAAAAAAATGCAAACAAGCAACAAAACTTCTAAACTAATCTTAAAAGTAAGAATGAAGTGAGATCTCTTGTCCCAAAAAGAAAGACACTAGCACTAAATGGCACACTAAGTACTTTTTAACATTCTTCAAAAAATGAAAAGACCTAACTTACAACTATGATATATATATATATTACCAGATAAGAGTGTATACAAGAAAAATAAGAATATGGATGTCCGAAAGCTTGTGAAGCTAATCAGGGATTCGATAATTAGTCTTTAAATATAACTATGATCAAATCTCATTTTTTTTTCTTTGAACCAAAAGCGAAAAGCAGTCTTTGATAAACTCATGAAGAACAAAAAGAAAAAACCAAAAAGCAAAGCTTCCTTTTTAGTTTAATCAAACAGTAAAAAGAGATCTAACTATACTAACTTCCAAGCACTCCTTTTAAAAATCAAAACCAAGCATACAAGCAACTAAATAGATGGATGCAACCTAGCTCTCTGAACCAAAACCAAAATAAGCCTTTACCACTTTCAAACTTTGAATTTAACAGTTTGAATCTCAAAAGTGAAGACGAAAAAACAAACAGAATAGAAAGCAAACCTAACTAAGCTTTGAAATCATAGGAGTGTCAAAACCCTACCTGACACCACTTGCAGAAGGTTGGTGACAGAGCGTTATTGCCTGGGTATCGCCTTTCATCCACTATGACACAGTGGTGGCACTGCTTAATGTCTATTGAGCAACCGCAGTGGCATCGCCTAATGTTCTCTCTGAATGCGCGGTGACTCCTGTAAATGTCAAAACAAAAAAGTGGCGAAAATATAAAGTTAAGTGCTCAAATACTGGCATCAAATCATGAAAATAAAAGGCAAATTAAGTAGATAAAGTAGATTTTTTTCAGATCTGAATAGATCTGGTTATACTGAATCAAAATCTCACTAGATAGCTATTAGATCTGATCACTAAAAGGTTGGATTTTTTGTATTATAGACAAGAGTTTGAAAACCAAGGAAGATCAGATGTGCTTAATGTTGTCCCTAGTATGGTCGCCAGATTTGTTGCTAGAAATTCGCACCTCTTGCTGACAAGAGTTGTTTCTCTAGGTCCGAATGGTTCAGATCTAGAACAAATAAGTGATGACAAGGATGGAAGACTTCCCCTAGAATTTGTAGATATATTGAATGAATCCTTTGGCTATTCTGTAATGTGATGTAGTTGTCTCCTATGGTGATGAATCTCCACGGATGTACCTGCACAAACACATCAAACAAACAAGCAAGATCAAAGGTACCAGAACATAATCTACGGTTCTATATTAGTGACTAAGGAATCCAATAATAAAATGAATGATTGCAACATAATACATTTAATGGAAAATGAACCATATTTTCATTAAAATGGAGAAGAGAGATTACAACCATTTCCTTATTGTTGTGATGCTCCTTCACATGCCATACCTTATCCTCAAAAGTGCCAAATTTCTCCTTCTATGCTCACCCTAGATTTGGCTAGAACTTCAGTGCAACAGCACAACTTTTCTCTCTCTCAACCATGGAGGATGATCCAGGTTTTATAGTCCTTGGGAGGATAGGGATGGTTGCGAAAAATGGTGGATGAGGTGGAAGGGAGATCTTACTAGGGGGGATTTCGAGTCTAGGTGGTCCACAGGAGTAGGGATGAGGGTGCCACTAATTCTTCCTTCGAGAAGCTTCGTGAATCTTCTGTTTTTCTCTTTTAAAATCCAACATCGTTTTCCTCTATCTAGAGAGAGCATTACCAAGGTGGAACTACTCTTGGATCAAGGGACATAGGTGGCGGCACCGCTTATTGACAAGAGACAATAGGCGTTACTGAAGAGGGTAACACTTTCTGCATTAAAGGAAAAGGCATTGGTGGACTCAAATATGGAAAATAGGAGTCTGGGCCAATGTACAACTTCATAGTTTCAAAATTGAGGGAAATTTCTGTTGTTTTAGGCCTCAACACATGACGGTGATGAGATTTATGTGTAAAAATATTATGAGGGTTTCTCCAATACATTGATGGAGAGATTTGAGAGGAAATACCCTGAACTTACTTTCAAAGAACTAGTGCAATTGAAGCAAGTAGGAACTCTTGAAGCATATATGTTAGAATTTGAAAATATTTCAGTAATGGTTTCTGATGTATCTATGGATAGGTTGGTTTTATTGTTTACTAAAGGATTTCCAAAACCTTTGAAAAGGATAGTGAAATCCCACAAGCCAGCCACATTGAAGGATGTCATGAATTTGATAAGGGATTTGCAGAATGTATTGCCAAGAACCAAATACCCTTCCAAGCCAAATTTCCCTTCCAAGTTCAAGGAAGGTAAGAAACCATGGAAAAAGGACTCCTTTACCAAAGAAAATAAATGAGGACCAAGAAAATAAGAGCTTAGAAGAAAGAAGCTATGTTTTACATGCCAACAACCTTGGGTCCCGGGACATAGATGTGCCAAGGGAAAGACACACTACATTGAAGTTTTTTCTAAAGATGATGAAGAGGAGGAGGAGGAGGAGGAGGAGGAAGCACAACTTGCAGCCCAATAAGAAGGGTATCAAACAACATAAGAAGAACAATCCATTCCCGATACAGGAAAAATTACAACACTCTCAAGTGTACCTAGATTCCACACCTTAAGGCTCAAGGGAAACATACAAGGCCAAAATGTCACAGTTCTAGTGGATGGTGGAGCCACTAAAAAATTCATATATACAGCCTTGGTGGAGAGGATAAAGTTACAAGCTAAAACTTTTGATGGTTTCAAAGTCATAATTCTAGGTAACAATTCTATGGAATGCACCAAATGGATTCCAAAGCTTCAAGTTACTCTAGGAAATCATACTATCACTAACAATTTTTATGTAGTGAATGTGGCTGATACAAATGTGGTTTTGGGAGTAAAATGGTTGTATTATTTTGGGGAGCATACAATGAATTATCAATTCCCTGAAATAAGGTTCAAAAATTCTGAAGGGAAACCCATCTTGTTGAGGGGAATGCACACTTACCCAAATCAAGTGGTGTCCTCTCACAACATGAGGACTATCTTGAGGAATGGAGATATATATAATGGGTTGCTTAATTTTTAATTACATCTCATAAAATTCACTTGAACATTTCCAAGCATCCTAAGGAGATAGAGAAACTATTGAGTAAGTATGAAAAGGTTTTGGAGACCTTCCCCAAGAAGACCATCATATAGAGGTGTTGAGTATATCATTGAGTTAGATATAGGAACCCAACCTATCAAAATGCATCCTTATAGGCACCCCAAAAGGATTCAAGATGAGATTGAAGAGTACATTAAAGAACTCTTGGAGTTGGGTCTCATAAGGCCTAGTACTAGCCCATTTGCTTCTTCAATTGTTATGGTAAAAAAAAAATGGAACCTTGAGAATGTGCATTAATTTAAGAGCATTAAACAAGAAGACTATAAAGAATAGATACCCCACCCCAAGGATTGATGAGATAATGGATGAGCTCCATGGGGCCAATTTCTTCTCAAAGATTGACCTTACATCTGGTTATCATCAAATTTGAATGAGAGAAGAAGACATACCAAAGACTGATTTCATATGCCAATATGGTCACTTTGAGTTTGTTTCCATTCCCTTTGGCTTGACAAATACACCTACCACATTCCAATCATCCATTAACAACATATTCCACAAGCAAATTCATAATTTTGTACTAGTTTTCTTTGATGACATTCTTATTTACAGTAAAACTTGGAAGGAACATTTGCATCATCTAGAAGAGGTATTAAAAATTCTGCATGATAAATCTTTGTTTGCTAAGCTGTCAAAATATGAGTTTGGATTGACATAGATCTTGTATCTTGGACACATCATTGGCCAAGATGGTGTGAAGGTGGATATGGAGAAAATAAGAGCCATTTAGAGTGGCATCATCCAAAAAGTCTCACCGAATTAAGAGGATTCATTGGAATTTGCATCTACTATAGAAATTTGTAAAGGGGTTTTCCCAACTCACTTCACCTCTCATTGATTTGACAAAGAAATATGATTTCCAATGGCATGAAGGGGCTGAAAAATATTTCCAAAGAATGAAGGAGGTAATAAGCAACTGTCCTATTCTAGTCTTGCCTGATTTTTCTAAGCCATTTGTCTTGGACTCATGCATCAGGAGAAGGCATCAAAGCATCCCTAAAACAAGGTAAAATATCCACAAAGTAAGCAAGGAAAATAAAATTCCTGAACACTAGAGTGAAGTGAAGAGCTGGAAAACTCAGATAAATCGAGAGAAATTACAGAAGCCGTTTTTGAGAAGATAGACGGTGGTGAATGATTTTCGCACAAGAAAAGTGAAGTTACGCAACACGCACTTGATCGTAGATCATCTGTCAGGAGTGAACCCTCAAGGAAATCAACGGTCCAGAAAAATTGTAGAAACAAAGTTGTGGAGGTCCAAAATGGGAAAGTGTGGTTCTGCATTCCGCAATCCACAATCTGAAGATCGACGACCAGGAAAGAATCCACAAAGAATAAACAGTTCATAAGTAACGTGGAATCAAAGTTGCGGAAGAAAATTGCGGAGGTCCAAAATATGAAAGTGTGATTCCGCAATCCGAAATATGCATCTGATCTAAGATCGATGATTATGAAAGAGTCAGCATGAGATTGACAACACAGAAGAAATATTACAGAAAGAAAATTATGAAAGCACTTTCTAGAAATTTGAAAAGCTCTCAATCCGCAATTCGCATCTGATCTAAAGATCAATGGCTAGGGAAGAGTCCGCAAGAAATCAAGGACGCAGAAAGTATCTTGCAGAAAGGTAGTTGTGGAAAGAAAATTGCGGAAGGAATTTTTGAGAAAATTCAAAACGCGTGACCGCAATCTGCAATCCACAATCGTGTAAATGTCGTCGCAGAAAGGCAATTGTAGAATGAATTTTGTTGTAGAAATATAATTGTAGAAAAATGAGTACAAAAAGGTAAATGTGGAAAATATCTTTTGCAGAAAGGATGTTACGGAAAGGAAACTGCGGAAGGTCACGACTGATAAATTAAATAGAGTTAAAAGTTATGAACATAGAAGTAATTCAGAATTAGTTTATTTGTCTGTGAAGAGTCACGATGAAGATAGGTTACTGTTGAATGAAGAGATATGTTTGAGGGTATATAAACAAAGTTTTAAACCTTCGAATAAGTGCCTATGTACATTCAATTGACAGATCGATTGAAGAACATTCATAGATCAAATTATCATTTAAGGGAGGTTGGGAGGCGCTAGGGTAAGCAACATGATTACTAGGGGGTTGTAGCCTCCTTCCAATGGTAGCTGGTAAATAGGGGTGCCGTAGCATCCTTTCAGTACCAACTAATAAAACCAGGGGGTCGTAGCCTCCTTCTAGTAGTAGCTGGTAAATAGGGTGTAGTAGTATCCTTTCAGTAACAGTCGATAAAACCAGGGGGCCGTATCCTCCTTCCATTAGTTGCTGGTAAATAGGGTGTATTACCATCCTTGTTTGTAGAAGTAGGAAGAAACTATTTGTAAATACAATTTTGCAGTAATAGAAAGTATTGGTGGTTTACCTAATTGGGATTCCATGATAAATTTGTGTTCTTGTTGATCATGTGTGTTAATGAATAATTTAAAATTTATCAATACCGATTCACCCCCCCTCTCAGTATTGTCCAATATTCCAACAATTGGTACCAGAGCAAGTTCCTTCACCACAATTCAACCACTGGAAGGAAGAGGGGTTAACAAGAAGGGTTAGCCACCAACAAACCACCATTATTCACAGGAGAAAATTATGCATACAGGAGTGTGAGAATGAAGTTCCATCTGATGTCTCTAGGATTAAAGGTTTGGGAAACAACTGAAAAGGAGTATAAAAGTAGCAGAAATCCTACCTACAGACAAATTGGAACTAGACCAATATGAGGGTAATGAAAAATCCCTAAATGCCATCTTGAGTGGATTGACAAAATCTATGTTTGTAAAAGTCATGTGATGCAATACTTCCAAACAAGCTTGGGATAAGTTAATAATTGTCTATGAAGGGGCATCCAAAGTCAAAGAATCCAAGCTTCAGACATATAAAAGACAGTTTGAAATCCTAAAAATGAAAGAAGAAGAAAATATTGGAGAATACCTTCTAAGAGTAGATGAAGTTGTAAACGCTATTAGAGGCCTTGGAGGAGAATTCAAAGAAAGAGAAGTAGTTGACAAGGTACTAAGAACATCACCAATGAAGTACGAATCAAAGGTGTCCACTCTAGAAGAACGAGATGACCTTGATGCCTTAACAATAGATGAATTACATGGGATCTTCACTACATATGAGATGAGAATGTGACAGGATGATTCTTTAAGAAAAAAGGTAGCATTCCAAGCTATAAATGAATCAAAGAAGTTTGAATCCCCATCCAAAAACCATTCAAAATTTTTAGATGATGGAGAAGCCCTCTTTATTAAAAAACTTGAGAGAGGTACTGGAAAATACAAAGGAAAGCTACCCCTAAAGTGTTTTATATGTGGAAGAATTGGACACTTTGCTTCAAAATGTCCTTACTATAAACAAGATGATAGTGATGAGAAAGAAGCCTCAAGGAAGTTCAGAAAGGGTGAAATGGGAAACAAAAAGAAGTACTATGAGAAAAAGAAAAATCTTTACACTATGGAAAGATAGTGAAGATGAAGATACAAGTGGAGATGAAGAAACATAAATTCTATTCATGGGAGTAGATACTCAAGCTTAGAATGGTGAATCAAATGAGGAAGGTGAAGTAGAATTAAACATTGAACTCATTACTTTTCTTGAAGAACTTGAAAAATGAAGGAGAAAGCATAAAAAGTCAAACCATGTCATTAGAGAGTTGGAAACTCAACTTCTAGAGGCCAAAAGGATTGAAGAGGACCTAAATTTGCAGCTCAAAAGAAGAATACAATAATCTGAAAGGCTTGAAGAAGAGATCATGCAGTTTAGGAAAAAGCTTGATGAAGAAGCTATGAAATCAAAAATTGAGGGCAGCTCAAAGATCTTAGATGATATCTTAAATATCCAAAGACCTTCAAATGATAAATCTGGAGTAGTATATAGGCCAAAATATTCTTCTTTCACAATCCAAGTTGGAAATAAAAAAATCTATGTTGTTGCACTAAAGAGTCCAGTTAAGAAGGAAGAAAGCAAGAAATATATTCCAAACTCTCATGACAAAAACATAATTAATGTGATTCCTACGAAAGCAATGACAAATAGATATCAGTAGATCTTCCTTAGTCATTGTTACTCTTGTAATAAATTTGGTCACAAAGCCCTAAATTTCAGATCCTATGGAAAGTTTCATGAATACAAGAAGAATTCACCTCGTGACAAACCAAAAGGAAGGAATCATAACCATTTTACACTTATTCAAAGATATGAACTAGAGTGTTACAAATGTAATAACCATGGACATATGGAAATAGATTGTAAACTGATGACTCCTACAAAGAAGACTATTTCAAATGAGTTTCAAGACAAAAACAAAAGAAGGATTGGAAGAAACAGGAAGAAAAGGGAAGATCCATGATTTCTCTATGCGAAACAGAGAAACAAAATCTATGGCATATGGATAGTGGGTGTTCAAAACATATAACAGGTGACCCAAAAAAAATCATAAAACTAAGAAAATATAATAAGGGTAGAGGCACATTTGGAGATAATATGTCTTCCAAAATAATTGGCAAAGGTACAGCTATTGTCCATAGTAAGATTACAGAAGAAAATGTGTTGCTGGTAGAAAACCTTAATCCTAATCTCCTCAGTGTAAGTAAAACATGTGACCAAGGGCACATCTATATTTTTTACTCTGAGAAATGTGAAATCAGAAAAAAGGACTCTGGAGGAATTGTTGGCATTGCTATAAGGAATTCAAGTAATGTATACATCCTAGAAAATGAAAATCAATGTTACATGAGTATGGTTGATGAAAGTTGGTTATGGTATAGAAGGATGGAACACTTAAACTTGGATAACCTTTTCAAAGTAAGTAAGAAAGAAGCTGTGGGAGACTTTCTTAAAGTTGTGAAACCTCTAAACTCAATTTGTAGACATTGTCAACATGGGAAGAAAACTCAAGCCAGTTTCAAAACAAAAGAACATATGACCTCACATTCTCTGGAAATAGTTCACACTGATCTTTGTGGACCAACAAGGACTAAAATTCTGCAAAGAGAATACTATTTTTTACTGCTCATTGATGACTACACAAGGATGACTTGGGTAACTTTTCCCAAAGAAAAATTAGAAACTTTTGAAAAGTTCAAAATCTTCAAAGCAATGGTTGAAAATGAGACAAATCAGAAAATCAAGTGTCTTAGATTAGACAATGGGGGAGAGTTTACCTCAAATGAGTTCAATGCGTTTTGTGACATACATGGGATTGAAAGACAATTTTCAGTTGCAAAGACTCCTCAACATAATGGTGTTGTTGAAAGGAAGAATATAACAGTCCAAGAAGCTGCCAAAACAATGCTTAATGAAGCAAAGCTGTCAAATGCATATTGGAGAGAAGCACTATACACATATGTCTATATACTTAATAGAGGACAACTTAGAGTGAATAAGGAAAAGACTCATTATGAAATATGGTATGGAAGATCATTCTCAGTCAAGTATTTCAGAGTATTTGGCAGCAATTGCTACATTAAAAGGAACGGGGATGATCTTGGCAGGTTTGATTCTAGGACTGATGAAGAAATATTTTTAGGATATCCATCCACCAAGAAGATGTTAAAGTAAAAAGTTACACAATATCGTAGAAAGTGCAGATGTAATAATAAATGACATAAATGTTAGCCTTATGGATTAACATAACAATCACAAATTGATGTTGTCACCTTTATTTGTATATCTTATTTAGAATATTAGTCATTAGTCATTTATTCTAAATGACGACTAAAGAATTTTGGATAAGATTTCCTAGCCCAATCACTATGCAAAGGTGTTAGAATCTACAGCAAATCTCTCCATGAAATGGCATTCTTCTTTGTATTATATAATGGTAATATCTGTGTGAATAAAATAGATTAAAATGTTTTTTCCTTTTCCATCATATTTTTCCCATTTCTATTTCTTCATTTGGTATGAGAGCAATTATAGTTCGCAAGGGACTGATAAGCTCATGGTAGTCATCCATTGGATTAATGAGTGAGAGGAGATCTGACTGCCTGTGATCAGCGATTTGCCAATATCCTACAGTTACTTTTTTTCTTCGTTCTCTGCGCCGTCGTGGATAGTTGAATATCGCAGTATCAACAACAGATCTTCCGCCTTGCAGCCAAAATATTGGCAGCTAAAGCTAGTAATATCCCGTATCTCTAGGTTTTCCATGGCCCCCTGCTGAGTTTGTGTTCTTCTTCTCTAGATTTTGTTTGTTTCAAAAGCGCTATTGTGACGAGAAGAAAAGAGCCAGATAAGCCAGTAGTGATCATGTTATTATTATTCCGTATGATATTTCCAGTTACTCAGATCTATAGTAGGTGGCTGTCTGTTTCGTGCAATTAAAATATCCATTTTCTGACATTTTCTGTCGGCGATATTGGGGATCCATGCATTGAGTTTGAATATAAATTCAGTGGCAAACACCAATATATGATATTTTATTGAGATTTACTGAATATAAATTCAGTGGCAATGAAAGATTTGGCCACAGGAGTTTAGGCCAAATAGGTGCAGATCCAGAGTTCCAGTCTGTGTGAAGATAATCGATCCAAGTTGGAGTCGACTTTACGAAGATTGCTCTGCGTGAAAATCACTCTGAAGGACGAGTTATTTTGGAATTATAGAGCACTTCGACTATTTTAGATATCCTCACTAAATCTTGATACCCGAAGTGCTCTATAATTCCAAAATAACTCGAGCAATCTAGCCATGCTTGATGAATCTATGTAGATATGAGCCAGCCTGCGATACCAGATCTGACCTGCGATTGCAAAATGAACCGCGTTTTGCATCTTCAACCATCGATCTCCTGCAATCTCCATCTTCCATTTCGATCTGCAATTTGATCTGCAATCATCTTCGATCTGCCAATTCGATCTGCCAAATCATCAACGATCTTCCAAATCATCAGCGATCTGCCAATTGTTTTGGCATCAAATTATACAAATTGTTTTTGTATCAGCCAACGATCTCCAATCTCCATCAACATTCTGTTCATCTATCAATTCAGCGATCAACGATCAGCGTCCTCTTCATCTGCCATTTTTGGAAAAAATGAGCTCTAGCACATGTCGCTTTTAAAGATAACACCATAGATTTTCAGATCTGTTGCAGAACGATATTCGAACTCCAAAAGTTCAGCATATCATCCGGTCAAATTTGAGATAAATTGCGTCAAGATCAAAGAACTATTCAAACTCGAGAGCTGCGAAGTTCAGTCCGGGTTATCGATATTCAAACTCCTAAAGTTCAACATATCATCAGGTCGACAACTTTAAGCCGTTGTTTGAAAAACAAAATGCAGGTTGCTCCGTGAAGTGTCCCTTGAGATCAGGGAAATAGGTATTTGAGATGGGAATCCCGCGGATGAAGAATAGCTGAAATCGCAAGTTGCATTATTTAAATGGCAATTTTAAGGAATATGGGTTTTGCGTGGGGTTGAATTTTGACGAATTATTGCAAAGGGAAATGACAACTCTACGCTCTTCCTCACGTGAGAATCCAATTCATACCTTTTAGATATTGAAGGCTTCAAAGAATGCTTGGCCACAGACCACTAATGGTACGCCCATACATATTTTCTCTACACTTATTTAGCTGCATCAAAAATTTGTCCGACTCTTCTTGTCCTCGGTCTCCATGGAAGAAACTTTTACTTCTAAAAAGCTTTATTATTAGATTGTAAAGCATAGTTTATGTTTTGGACTAGGGTTCCACTTAAGCCTTTCCCCATTGCGATATTGGGAATAAATCTGTATTAGAATTGCTGTGAAAATACCATGGAAGCACAGAGATCGACCGTAAATTTCTTCCAAATAATATATATATATATATAAAAGAGTCTATTTAAAAAGAAGTTATAAAAGATTTGTAAGTATTTGAAAGTGAAATTCATTGCAAAGACAAATTTGAAAGGTTTTTATATTTCGGTGATGGATATATCCTTGACATGTTCTGAAATTTGAATAAGGGGTCTAAAACTCTTGTTTTGATAATGCTTGTAACCTAGATCCACCTGAAATTTGAATAAGGGGATCTTAGGTACACTTCGAGTTTGTGTGTGATGGTCATTGTGTTACAAATGCTTGAAGATAGTAATATGTGTCTAGAGTCTTTCACAAATTTAATTTGACAAACAAGCGCTCCCTATAATTCAAGTTTCCACAACATCAATACTCATCCACAAATTAAAGGGAATTATGGTACACAATCAAATAGATACATCAATCTAAAGAGCAACTAGTATTCAAATTTGAAGATCAAATCAACTTTGAAATCAAACATTAGTTGAACAATATACTTGCAATAGTCATTTTGTAAGTTTACTTGTATTTTTGAAATAAAGTCAAGTTGAATTTGTAATTGGGTGCATTTTCGGTTGAACCCGACACCCTCCTTTTTTTTGAATCTTAATGGACATGGTTGAACAAAGTGTCATTCAATCATTGTAAAAACACATTTTGGGGTGCATGATCGGCTGTGCACGACACCCTAAAATTGGCATATAATCAAGTGAGCATGAAATAAATTCAAGCGAGCGTGAAAACAAACAAGTGCAAGTGAGCGAGTTCAAGCGAGTGTGACAATGGGTAAAAGAGGAAAGTGATTTCAAAATGATAATCAAAACATCAAAGAGCTTCAAGAATCCTTAGAAAAATTGGAAAATCAAGTTGTTGAACTTTAAGACCAACTTGAAATGAAGGAGCAAGTGATTAAATTCTTTCAACTACAAATTATTGAAAAGCAAATGAATGATGCTACTTGCGATACAAATAACCTAATACAAGTTTGTGAAACAATAATACAAGTTTGTGAAACAAAGACTGTGACTGATGATTACTTATCTACTGATGAGAAGGAGTCCTTGATAAACAATTTTGAAGATGATGATTTCAATCTGCTCCAACATCGACAACATTCTAAACTAGTTCTTGTTCAGAACAATCCTCTCTATGATGATAATGATGATGATGATGATGTTTCATATCAACAAAGAGTGCAACAAAAATTTAGTGGGAAAAATGAAAAAGTAGTATCCATTGAAGATGAATCTTCTGATGAAGATGAAGCCATTTTTCAAGCATTTTCTTTTGAGTTCAATAAAGAAAACATTTCAATGGTGCAACAACATGCAGGGAATCAATTTCCAATAATTCAAAGCAATAGCTTTGAAATGATCTTTCGAATCCCATCATCAAACCTTGAGAATAAATTATTTACAACAAGCACATACCAAGAATTGGATATGAAAATGATCTAACTTTTCATATTCCAAACTACTCCAAACCAATTCAATTTGTGAGTGCAAGATTTCTTAATAAAAATTTGACTTCACCTGTTCCAGGTAAGCTTCAAAGTGTCAAGTTCCAATATTGTCAAAGAATTGGTCATATGGAAGATCAATGTTTTGATCTCCATCCTTGTTAGCATTGTGGAAAATGTAATCATGCATCAGAAAAATGTTCCAAGAGAAACAAGCCTACAAGATGAAAGATTCACTATGGGTGGATCAAGTATTGGCAATGGACATCAACAACCAAGAAATTACATTAGCCATACCGAAGAGTAAAATCTCGAGTAAAGACTCATCTTGTAGCACATAGTCTTTTTTGTACTTGATAGAATAAAACTCTAGTTGTCCCCTTATGGCTTAGATTTTGAGCATGGCCCTCACTGGATGATTTAACATGTGGATGTTTTCACATGCCCACTTNGGGGTGGGGGGGGGGGGGGGGGGGTACATTTACAAAACGCTCTTTCTTTTCAAAGGGGGGGTAGTTAAATCAAAATGGTACAATAGTGAACTGGTTCAGGGTAACCCACATGAAAACCCATATCTTCTCACATTTCAACTAACAAAGGGTGGGATATTGATAATGGTTGTCATTCTTAAAGTTTTGAAACAAAAGTCTGTAGATGGAAAATTCTGAAACAAAACTCTGAATTTGGAAAAAAGTATGTAGATGGCAGACTCCGATACACTACTATGAAGACGGATAAAAGATTGTCAAATGGGAAACAAAAGTCTGTAGATGACAGACTCCAAAATTTCCAAATGGGAAGCACACAACAAAAGTCTAAATATGATAGACTCAAATACATGATGCATTGGCATATTGATCGACACATAACAGTGTTGAAATATTCAGGGGTATTTTCATTGAATCACTGATTGTATAATGATGATACTATATGTTCACCAATTAGAAGAAGGCAACAAGAGTCTTCTAGCTAAATCACTTAGCAAATGATGGAATTGTCAAGCAGACAAGGAATGTTCAGACATGGCAAATGTTCACTCCAGAAATTCAGCTCTCTTCAAGTTCATTTCAGATGAACCATTCAGAATTCAAATTTGACGGTTTTTTATGCAGACTTTTCAATGAAGCACAGATGAAGGCTTATGAAATATCCAACATATCAACTACAACATTAGTTTTTATTGCTTAGCAGATACATATACATAAACTTATGATTGGGAGGGGAAATGTTAGCCTTATTTCTTAACATAGCAATAACAAAATTGATATTTTCACCTTTATTTGTATTTCTTATTTAGGATATTAGTCATTTATCCTAAATGATGACTGAGGGATTTTGGATAAGATTGCCTAGTCTAGTCACCATGCAAAGGTGTTAGAATCTAGAGCAAATATCTCTATGAGGTGGCATTCTTCTTTGTATTATATAATGGTACTATTTGTGTGAATATAATAGATTAAAATGTTTTTTCCTTTTCCATCATATTTTTCCCATTTCTATTTCTTCAATAAAACCAAGAAGAATAATAAGTCATGATGGTGATAAAAGTACAAATGATGAATAAAAGGAAGACCTACAAAAAGATGAAATTATTCATGATGAAGAAGAAGATTTAAAGGAGGAAGATATGTAGGAAAGTCAAGAAGATTCTGCAAGATATGATACAAAAAATACATCTAGAAGAGTACACAAGGATCATCCTAAGACACAAATCATCAATGACAAAGACGTTGGAGTCAGTACAAGGAGACAACTATTATTTAATGAACAAGCCCTACTCTCAGTAGTGGAACCTAAGAATTTTACAGAATCCATCAATAATGATGAATGGATTAAAGCCATGAAGGAAGGATTGGATCACATTGAGAAGAACGAAACCTGAGAACTTGTCCCAAGACCCAAAGACAACAATATTATAGGGACCAAATGGGGTTTCAAGAACAAATTTAATCAAGATGGTCAAGTCATAAGGAACAAGGTAAGATTAGTATGTAAAGGATATGCTCAAGTGGAAGGGATTGATTTTGAAGAAACTTGTGCCCTTGTAGAAAGAATTGAAGCAATCAAAATGTTTTTAGCACTTTCATGCCATAAAAATTTTTAAGTTTATCAAATGGATTCCAAGTCTGCTTTTCTAAATGGAAAACTAGAAGAAGAGGTTTATATTGAACAACTTGAACGTTTTCTCTTATAAGAAAACAAAGACTATGTTTGTAAATTGAAAAAGGCATTCTATGGCCTCAAACAATTTCCAAAGGCATGGTTTTCAAGGCTGGACAACTACTTAAAGCAATAAGGATTTAGGACATGGGCCACTGAAAGTGATCTCTACTTAAAAATCGAAGATGAAAATATGATCATTGTTGTATTTTATGTAGATGACATCATATTTGGAAGAAATTTACAAATACTAAGTGTAAAATTTGATTATGAAATGAAGAAGGAATTTGAAATGTTAATGTTGGGTGAACTAACATTCTTTTCGGGATTACAAGTTTACCAAACAGACAAAGGAATCTTTATCTCTCAAACCAAGTAATTCAAAGACATGCTTAAAAGATTTAAGATGGAATACTCCAAACATGTTAATACTCCTATGATCACAGGTTGTAAATTAAGTAAGGATGATGAGTCTTTGGAAGTGGACCATACCATGTATAGATCCATGATAGGAAGCCTGCTATATGTGACAGCTACAAGACCATATGTGATGTAAGCTATAGGTTTGTTTGATAGGTTCTAGTCAAGCCCCAAAGTAAAAAATGTCACAACAGTAAAAATAATATTCAAATATTTGAAAGGTAGTATGAAGTATGGTTTATGGTACCCAAAAAGTCAAGAATTCATCTTAAAAGCATTTACTGATGCGTATTGGGAAGGAGTGTTGATGATCAGAAAAACACCAGTGGAGCAGCATTCTTCTTGGGAAATCGTTCGGTATCTTGGTCAAGAAAGAAACAATCCTCCATTTCACTCTCCACAACATAAGCCGAATACATTGTTGCCGTGTCATGTTGCACTCAAGTCATTTGGATGAAGCAAACACTAGAATACTTACCTGTGAAGTATGAGCACCCAATAGTAATAAATTGTGATAATACCAGTGCCATAAATATGTAAAAAATCCTGTCATGCACTCCAAGACAAAGCACATACCAATAAAGTATCACTTCCTAAGAGAACAAGTATCCTAGAAGGTTTTCAAGCTAGAGTATGTTGACACAAAAGAACGGATTGCTAATATATTTACCAAGCCACTACCTAAGGAATCTTTTGAGCATCAGAGATGGAAGTTGGGACTAATCTCCTTACAATAGTTTTTGAAGTAGAAGTATAATTCCAGAGGGAGATATGATGACAGGGGGAGCTGTCAGAAGGAATATTTTGTCATTGCTATCAAAGGGGGAGAAAATTAACCAAGAGAAAATGCTTCCATCAATGCCAAAGGGGGACAATGTTGAAAATAGTTGTCAATTGATTTCAAAAGAGTTCAACAATGAAAAAGAAATAACCAGTAAACATGATGACAGGGAAAACTCTATGTAAGATAAAGGAATTACAAGTCGGATGGTAGATCTATTTCAGGGTCGATGAAAGGGGAAAAGATCCGCAAAGTAAGTGTGGAAAATAACATTCCCGAACACTAGAGTGAAGTGAAGAGTTGGACAACCCAGATTAGTCGAGAGAAATTGTGAAAGCCGTGTTTGAGAAGATCGATGGTGGTGAATGATTTCTGCACAAGAAAAGTGAAGTTCTGCAATCTGCACATGATTGTAGATCAACGGTCAGGAGTGAACCCACAAGGAAATCAACAATCCAAACAAATTGCAGAAACAAAGTTGCTCAGGTCCAAAATGGGAAAGTGTGGTTTCGCATTCCACAATCCACAATCCAAAGATCGACGGTCAGGAAAGAATCCGCAAGAAATCAATGGTTTAGAATTAATGTAGAAACAAAGTTGCGGAAGAAAATTGCAGAGGTCCAAAATATGAAAGTGTGATTCCACAATCCGCAATCCGCATTTGATCTAAGATCTATGATCAGGAAAGAGTCCGCATGAGATCGAAGACATGGAAGAAATCTTGTGGAAGCACTTTCAATAAATTTGGAAAACCTGCAATTCATAATCTGCATCTGATCTAAAGATCAATAACCAGGGAAGAGTCCAGAAGAAATCAATGGTGCAGAAAGTATCTTGCGGAAAGGTAGTTGCAGAAAGAAAATTGTGAAAGGAATTTTTTAGAGAAGTCAAAACGCGCGATCTCAATCTACAACCCACAATTGCAGAAAGGTCATTGAGGAAAGGAAATTGTAGAAAAATGAGTGCAGAAAGGTAAATGCGGAAAATATCTGTTACAGAAAGGACGTTGAGGAAAAGAAACTGCAGAAGGTCGCAACTAGTAAATTAAATAGAGTTAAAAACGATGAATAGTGAAGTAATTCAAACTTATTTTATTTGTCTGTGAAGAGTCACGATGAAGATAGGTTACTGTTGAATGAAGAGATATGTTTGAGGGTATATAAACAAAGTTTTAAACCTTCGAATAAGTGTCTCTGTACATTCAATTGATAGATGAACTGAAGAACAATTAGAGATTACATTATCATATGATGGTGGTTGGGAGGCGTTAGAGTAAGCAACAAGCTTGCTAGGGGTCTAACCTCCTTCCAGTGGTATCTAGAAAATAATGGTGTCGTAGCATCCTATCAATAACAATTGATAAAACTAGGGGGTTGTAGCCTCCTTTCAGTAGTAGCTGGTCAATAGGGTGTAGTAGCATCCTTTCAGTAGCAACTGATAAAACCAGGGGGTCGTAGCCTCCTTCCAATAGTTGTTGGTAAATAGGGTGTAGTACCATCCTTGTCTGTAGAAGAAGGAATAAACTATTTGTAAATACAATGTTAAAGTAATAGGAAGTATTGGTTCTTTACCCAATTGTGCTTCCACAATAAATTTGTGTTCTTGTTGATCATGTGTGTTAATGAATAATTTAAAAGTTGTTTAAATTTTTAAAAGATATCAATACTGATTCACCTTCCTATCAATATTTTTCCTATATTCCAACAATTTGATCCCTAATTCGAGTTTGAAGGAGGAATTTTTAAACAAAGCTCATGATTCTCCTCTAGCAGGTCACACCGGCTTCTTCAAAAATACCGAATGTTGAGAGAAATATTTGCATGGAAAGGGTTGAAGGATGATATTCTGAAGTATGCTAATGAATTCCCCACATGTTAGCAAAATAAAGTGGAGCACACTCATCTAGTTGGTCTCTTACATCCCTTTCCTATTCCAGTACAACATGGGAGAGCTTTTCCATGGAGTCCATCACTGGTTTTCCCAAAGTATTTGGTAAGGATTGCATATTTGTGGTGGTGAATAGACTCACTAAATTTGATCATTTCTTTGCTGTTAATACCACTTTAATTTCTTCTCAAGTGGCTGAATTATTTTTTAAATATTTTTTTAGATTACATGGGCTTCCTAATAGCATTGTCAACGACAGAGATAGCAGATTTTTTAGTTCACTTTGGAAAGAACTCTTCAAAATGGTGGGGGAAATTTTTACACCTAGTACAAGCTATCATCCCCAAACTGATGGCCAAACAGAGAGGTTGAATCAATGGTTGGAAGGATACTTGAGGAACTATGGTAGTGGACAATAAAAAGCATGTATAAAATGGTTGCATTTGGGTGCGTTTTGTTACAATACTACTTTCCATATGTCCATTGGCATGTCTCCTTTTAAATAACTTTAAGGTTATGATGCATCCACTTTTTTTTACCACATTTTTGGTGATAGTAGAGCTCCAAAGGATAGGGATTGGATTGAATAAAGTCAAGAAATTTTGAAATTTTTGAGAGATAACTTGTAGGTTGCTCAAAATCAACAGAAATAATATGCAGATCAAGATAGAATGGAGAGACAATTCCAAGTGAATGAATTGGTTTATTTAAGGTTTAAACCCTACAAACAAACCACCATAAAAGGTAAAGTTTCATAAAATCTATCGACACAAAATATTGAGAATAAGGGAGAGAAGGCTACAAAGCAGAACAATAAAAGAATATTTGGTACAACGAAAGGATTTACCTAGTGAGGAGGCCGCTTGGGAAGATGAGAAAATTTTGCAGCATCCAAACTTGGAATATCTTGAGGACAAGCAATATTGGGTGGGGAGGAATGTCATGTCCCCATTCCAATAGGTCTGATAGTTGACAATGTTTCACCCACATACTATATCCCTAGGTTGGGGGAGGAGGCATTAGATATTGCAATAATGGAGCTATGGGACCCAAGAGAACCTTAGTTTATCATTTAAACATTAATTTGGGTCATACAAATAATAAATATGGATAAAATAAAGTGGCATTTCTTCATAAGGACATTTGGAGGTCCATGGGGGCCTTGGGTGGCTAGATTCCTCCTTACACATGTCATTACTTGACCCCAAATTCAAAATTATGAGTAATGGAATATTCTTGGAAGTTGAATATTAATAAAATGAAATATCATGAGATCAATTAGTATAATGGGTGAGGAGGAGTAACTCACCATATAAGAGGAAGAGTGTAGGAAGAAACTAGGTGCCATGTGGAGCTAGATTCCTTGCGCTTTATGGAAACAATGATGAAAGATTATATGACAAGTCAGACCTGATTGAAAAAATGATTACAAAAATATCAAAACCTGACATGTCAGGGATAAAAATATCCTCCAATAGGGTGCACTTGGGACTAGGTGGAATCCATTTTAATTTGGTGGAAGATTAAGGGTTGAGGAGAAGGCCAAGTGGCATGGAGGTTACTAAACATCAAGGATGAAGTTGAGGAATCATATGGGAATGAATTTGAACTTAGAGGAACTTAGGAGGGTTATAAAAATATTTCACGAGGAATGGAAATGTATTTTTATCATTTGTGAATTTTCCTTTAGCATTTGGAGAGCATTAGCTTGTCAATTGCATGGTGAGTGCACACTTACCCTGCTAGTGAGCCAATTTCGAGAGAGTGATATTATAATACAAGTTGTCCATGGGAGAGACAATTTAGAGCTATAATTTGGAGCTTCATTGAGTGTTTTTCTACATATAGGAGGCTTCTACTTTTTGTGACCCATCTCTCTTCCCATTCTCTCAATTTCCACTTCCATATTTCCATGTTTTTCTATGAAGGCGCACTTGTGTGAATGGTGGTTGCACCCCATTGAGTTCAGTTGATTCCAAAGAATGGGTAAATGATTCATGGATCTGTAATATTTCTCTCATCTTATCTGTAATTCAAAATCAGAATAAATAAATATGCAAATGTCCACATTTACAAGCTTTATTGTGACTAATTTCCATGTGATGATTTTCCCTTTCAATGGAGATTGTATATCTGGTGTATATTGTGACTTGGGTCAATGTTATATACTGTTAGTGAGCTATTGAAATGATTTAAATGGTATATATTCATATTTCCTTGTTCTAAACCACTATATGCACCATTTATGAGTCAAAGTTGATATTTTATGTGTCATTTCCCTTAAGCAAATATCACTGAAATTATGCATTCGAATATGGAGCTTTAATCCTCTATTGCAGAATTATTAACCACACCAAATGAAATAAAATTATGTCTAATTAAATCCCCCATACTTTTTTTTGAATTTTGGGAGGTTTGAATAGGATTTGGAGAGCCATTTCTACCCACAACCTAGGGGGAATTGCATCATAAATTGCTAGTAATTTTTCCCTCTTTTCCATCATGCCCAAATCAAGTTGCAGATGTCTATGACCTCTTATAAACATATCAAAGAGAAAATAGAAGAGTCCTATGACTCCCCACATCAGTCCCTACCAAATTCAAGACCCTCTTGAGCCATTAGTGATCCCCTAGAGTCAAAACTAGTCAAGACAATTTTTCCAAAATTCTTACTTTGTTGGGAATGTTTGAATTGGGACATTACAAAAGAAGAGGAAATACCCCAAAAAATGCATAAAAATGGATCTGGCAGTTACCCATAAAAAATATCTCAAGTGAGGCTGCATCTACGCTGCAGTTGCTGCCAACTGATCCCTGCTCTGTTGGGATGATATCTTGGGCTTTGTTGACATACAAACTAGGGACTAAACTTGGGGCTAAGGGAGAAATTCCAACAAATGGTTCTGTTGTCGGGACCAGGAATCATTTTGTGAGGGATATGTTTTGGCATCCTACAAAACCAAAAATTCAAGAGTGGGTGGATTTTAAAGCATTAGAGTTTTCACAAGAAGAAAGGGAAGGATTGATGTTGAATCCAATAAAGTGGTTGGAGTGATACCTCTATACGAATACCCATGAATTTTTTTCCCGAATTTCCTATTTTGTTGTATGAATGGTTGTTGAATTTAGCAACCCAGTGAAAAAATTTCCAAGGGGGAGAACTGACATAGTGGATTCCTTAGCTGATTCAGCGGCTAAAAGGTATTAACAACCCTGTATCTAGGGATGTCACTTTTTGGGTATATAGTATTTTGGAGGGATACATTACTGAGTTTGTTGTCGACATGGTAACATCATATAGTGAGGAGAAAAGAAAAATTTTGCAAGGACCATGAGGAAGATACTTGACATCTTTAAGAACTTGGATAAAGATGCTCGTATGCAAAAAAGGGATCATGAAAATGGAATCCTATGAGTAAAGAACTGTATATAAAGACTTGCGTTATGTTATACTCGAAGAAGTGAAAGAAAAATGGAGCAAGATAAGATGAGATGTTCCCTAGTGATAGCAGAACTGCACTAGAGGGTGGATGTCTAAGAAGTGGAAGTAAATTCCGATCGAGAAAAAGAAGTGTTGCAGGTGCAACTGTTCTCCCCAAATTTCTTAAATTTTGGGGCCCTCCTTATCTTTTAAGAGTTGTTTTGATGTCGTTTGATTCATGAATGTTTGGCCTTGCTGTAACTTTGGTTGATTCTAAAGGTTAGTTGGCTGCCTGTTTTTTAAGGGACGCTTTTGTTAAGATTTTATTGTGGGGCGCAGAATCGAATTTCGAGGGCTAGCCTAAAACTCGTCAGATCATTGCCCTTTGAACAAGCCATTATCTCTGAGATGATAAAGTTTGACCTTCGCTGATTTTGAGTTTTCTGACACTTAAGTTTTCTTGATCGGGCGTCATTTTATGTTGGATCGGAAGCTATAATCTTTTTCCCTTCCGCCGTTGCGAATGCCTGAGCTGTTTGGTGGCCGAAGTGCAAAGTGTTTCGGTTTCCGATTTCAAAGTTTCTTGTCAGATGGTCGCACCTCTTAGTCTGTTTCCTTCCACTGTTGTGGCTAGGAAATTCCTTTAGCCTCCGAAGCGTAAAGCCGTCCGATTTCCAACTGAGGGTTTTTTCTCCCGCCCGCATTGCACATCAATTTAGCGCTTGTCTTTCCACCGTTACGGCTGGGAAATCCATTTTGCGTCCAACGTCAAAGTCACACGATCTCCGATGGAGTTTTCCCACCCACAGCTTTGAATCATGCCTCTTAGTCTTTTTCTCCCCGCCGTTGCGGCTGAGCCAAGCCTTTGATTTCCAATGTCAGTATCCTTCCAACTTCCGTCGTGATACACCAAACCATTTGTTTTTGTGGAGTAGTCGTTTCAATTTGTATAATATGCTTCTCTGTTTCATAACACAGTCCCAAATGGATAATACACGTGGATTAATTGCAGGTGTGCATAAGGAGCTGATGCGTGAAGACATAGAAGAGCAGTTTGGTAAAAATCGAAACAACACCGACCAGATCACTGAAAGGGCCCTCGAAGCGGAAGACAAAGTCAATAACGCTAAAGGCATGAACTTGACTACTGGTCCGTTACTAAAAGAATCATGAGTGCATATAGACAACTCAGAAGAATACGAAATGCTGGGGAGACCGAAAGGTCATGCGTTGGGGGAAACCCAAACGATTTACTGTTTCGTTTAAATACTGGAAAGGGAGACGTGACCTGGACTCTTTTTTTTTGGCTGGAAAAATTTGTAAACCATTGGCTTGTAAGAGGAACTATTTCATTTTACAAACAAAAACTGCAACTTTTTCCTGCTGGAGAAAGGGAAATGTGGAATGTATCAATGTGATTAAATGAATAATGTTGAAGGGGAACTATTTCGTTTTCGGCTGTGTTTCATCAACTGTGAGCCTTGTTTGACTTCCTGAACCTATGTTCTTGTTGAATGTTCTTCATTATATTTAGTGATGTTTTCCACTGTGAGTAATAAGTGTTGTTCATAAAACGATTGGCTATCTGGTTGTTTAAATATCTTTAATTGTTCATGTGTCTTGAGAGAAGTGTCAGCTATCTGTAACTCTTCATATTGCATGTACAAAATGTATTAGTCACCTATGAATGATAATTCTGCTCCCTAGGGATAGTTTAGGTAGTTAATTTATTTTCTGGTTATATGTGATTTGGATTCTTGTGAGCCTTAATACGAGAGGTAAGAACCTGTGCATCACATTGTGACTGTTCCTTGCATTTGTATCGCCCTGCATTGTTAATTAGGCACATACATTTCATAGTTTAAGTAAAAAAAAAAATCACAAAACTCGGTGGACCAGGCCGTAACCGGTAAAGCCTTTGTTTTGTACTTGACCTACGGTAGCCGGACCGCAAACCAGACAGATTCCCTATACCAAACATTCAACGGGCTAGTTGGGAACGTTGATTGGGGAGAATCCCTTACTATTGATGCCTGCGAATTCCAAGGCCTCAACAAGAAGAAGAATTGTGACAAGAAGAGGAAGTTGGAGTAAGACCACAGGAGAAGAATACGAGTTGACGTCACACTTTGACGAAGATTATTGCGAAGAAGAAGAGGAATATCATCATATCCTCGAAAAGGAATAAAAATAAGAAGCCCCTTATTCAGATTACGAATACAACACACCTAGGACCCCGCGTATGTCTCCAATGGTAAGGTATAGAAACTCATACACTAGTAGGTTTGTCAATACAAGTAATACTAACTATGGGAATAGTAGATAAGGGAGTCTTGTTATCCAAGCTTGTTATCCAACAACACCGAGGACCAATATAATGGTTGGGAATGATATTAAGTTGTCGATATTCAATGGAAATGGGTTAGAAGACCTAGAGTAATATTGGTTTCTATGTGAAGTTGCATGGACCATGTGAAAGGTCCAGGATGAAGCAATAAACAAGGCGTAGATGATCACAGCCATGGGGGTTTGTGTGTTAGACTAGTATATGAATTTTTTGTGGTTCTAACATGAGTCACATAGAAAATGCTCGAACAAATTCAAGTGGGACTAATAAATGAATTCAGAAATCCCAAATTTGAATCTTAGTATATTACAGAGATTAAAGAGATTAAGCAATTTTCTATGGAATCTGTGTGGGACTTCGACCAGAGATTTAATAAATTAACGGATAAAGTAATATTCTAGATGTCAGACATACAACTCAAAGAGTGGTTCATTGCAGTGTTGTTACCACATATCCAGATTCCCTTGATGTAACAAAATATTACATCGTAGACTGAAGCATTGGAGCTGGCCATGAAGCTAGAATCCTCACCTGTATGAGAGACCAGTGCATGAATGCTATAGATTCAGTTGCATCTAGCTAAACTTACACTAAAAATCCAGGACATTAAAAAGGAAAGGAATTCCAAGAAGAAATATAGTGTACCATATGCAAAACTGAAGGACATCGTAAGGACAATTGTCCGACGTTCATGAACTATGTAACAACAGAAGCAACGAACCCGATAAATACACAAGGGATGCCTTGGTGTAGAATATGCCAGACTAGAGGGAATCGGTTGGAATATTTTTTTTGCTTACATAATATTGTAAGTGGACAAGCTAGTTTATATTGTAAATTTTGTAAATCAATATGCCGTGATGAGAAGGGCTACAGAGAATTCCAGCTACTGCAGGAGAAACTAATCGACACTTATTTAATGAAAATTGAAGAGCAGATGTAAGATGAGCAGGCCAAAGTTCAATATCCACAATATTAGTATCCTCAGCCCCAGTATCCACAAATCAATATCCACAACAATAATACCCTCAAAAAAAGGGGGGTGGAAATTATTGAGGTCGAGGACAAGGAGGAGGATTTGGTCGTGGAAGAGGCCAAATCATATGTTATAATTGTGGAAAACCAAGAAATTTTTTAAGGGACTATGTGAGCTTTACAAATACATGTTCGTATTCCAAATCCTTTGAGCATACCGTCGAACGGTGTTTGTAGTTGATTGTGAAGTAGCGGATTAGAAATGTGGGAAATCCAAGCCCTCTGCAGAATCCCAATCTGAATCCCAACCAGAATATCCAAATGATTTCTACTAACTGAGGGAACCAAGTATTGATGCCATGATAAGGGGAGGTGTTGCGACTAAAGCATCAAAAACCTCGGGTGTGACCAGCAACACAAAAGAAACTGCCATTCAATGTCCAAAGAGAAAATGAATTATTCTTGGATGTGCAACTAAAATTTGTAAACAAGAATCAAGCATCGACATTTGCTCCTACACTACCAGGAAGACCAATAATGGAGATTCCTGAAAGGTTTGATCAGTTGTTCTGAAAGAAAATGATAGGAAATGTTAGTAAACTTAAAGAATTTTATAATTTTTTTTTATCGCTAATACAATATAAAGATGTTTCCACAGAATTGACAACTCTAATAGAAGAACCTCAAGAAGAAGTGTGACCAGACATAACAGTAAACCATGTGGGAAAAATATTAAAGACAGTTCACGAGTTAATAATGACTGCTCAGATAGTAAATTATGATATGGACTATATTATCTTAGATTTGGAATCTGATTTCAACATTCAAGACAAGCATGGGGAAGCATGGGGAAACCATGACTGGAGTGGTCTCCTATTTAGCTCATATTAACAAATTAGTTGAAATTCATACCTATTGGTTGACTGATTCAATCGTCTGTCGAGGTAGAAGTCTTGAGAACTAATGATGAATTTGAAGTAATTGACATTTTTGATGACACAAACCTATATCTTTCACTTCTAGGGATTGACTGGGCGATCGATAATCAGACCATCATCAATTTTAAGTAAAGAATATTAACATTTGAAGATTCAGAGAAAATGGTGATCATACCAATTGATCTATTAGAAGGCTAGAGATATTTTGAGCCTATAAATAGTGAAGGAAAAGGTGGCTATATTGACCATATTTATAACATCATGTGTGTGAGGGACGATTATGTAAATCCAACAGCTGATGGAAAGCTTAGTTGGTGAAGTATTAGTTCCAGTACATCATATTATGGCAAATCATTGGGAAATTGGTAGATTATGATGCATGAAGTATCGATGAGAAAGTGCACAAGAATTACACGCTCTGTGTGATGGGTAGGAATTGAGGCAAGTGAGCTACCTACCTATGAAGGTTTACGTAACCTTGCATATTTTATGACATAGTCTAAGGAAAAAGTCATATAACATCAATGCTTGTCTTCCCTAGACTTCGTGTTGAAAGCTACACTCGCTAGATGGTGGGTCACACATAAAGAATATATCTCGGAATGGCCACAATGTCAAATATATTTGGAGATAAGTTTTATAGAAGAGATCATCTATATTGGTCGAAAGTATAGAGGATTTACTAATCTTGTAGAACATAAAGAGTATTGTCGTGCGACATGGTAGGCATGTCCGTGGTAGGAATGGGTTCATCAGTTCATACCATGGATGATTTTAAGGAACCATGTTTATTTAAAAGTGTATAAATGTTGGCGAATATTACCAATTCTTAAAACACCAACTATAAAATGATTGGCGATATTTTTCAAAAAATATTTTAATTTCCAAGGATTTAATATTGTCTATATAATAATTTGGCGATTTTTAGGGTGAAGAAAATTTACCCCATCAAAATTGGGCGAAGCAGGGCTTCAAAAAATGCAAAATGGCGAATCTTTTTTGGGAGAAAAACATGGAAAAATAGCCCACTGGGCTAAAATTCGCCCCTAAAATTATCCCTGGTTCATACACACATTAGACATGATATGAAGGAGATGGTATGCATTAGTTGAACTGCGACGAGGAACTATTGAATGGTGTGAATTAGCTACTATATTCGTACACACATTTGAATTTTTCAATGATCATCCATCGATTGCAAGTAATCAAGAAAAATATATTTGAAGATATCCCTATTGCAATGATAAACTTCATCCAACGTGGCGCAAAAATACACCATTGGATGGAGTGCTATAACGTAACAAGAGAACCTGATGACGATGATACACTCAATGTAAACATACCTAAGTCTGAAGGTATGCATGCAGTGGAAGTATTTGGTATTTCTAGCGACGAATTTATCAATACACTAAAGCTCAAGAAAGTAAATGTTGGATCCCCGGGGAATCCAAAATTTTCCAATATTGGAGATTATTGGGATGATGAGACTGTCGGGAAGATCACGGATCTATTGCATGAGTTTCAAGATATGTTCCCAATGAAATTGTAAAAAATGAAAGGGATTTTTGGAGACGTTGGAGAAATGAATATACCTTTAAATCCCAACGCAAAACCCATCAAACAATGAATGTACCGATTGAATCCGCAGTATAAAGAAAAAGTCAACATAGAGTTGGCTCGAATGCTAGATGAAGGTATCATAGAACCTATAGAATAATTAGAAAGGATCAATCCAAAAAGTAGTGCAAGATATAAACAATACTGGTGAAGTGTGTATTTGCATCGACCTAAGAAAGTTGAATGATGCTTGTTTACATGACCCATTTTCGACTCCATTTATAGATGAGGTATTGGAGAGTGTCGAGGGTCAATAAATTTACTCATTCACTAATGGGTTATGTAGCTACCATTATATTATAATTGCAAAGGAATACTGACACAAGACAACCTTTGCGACAGAGTGGGGTTGTTTCCAATACATGGTAATGCCCTTTGGATTCAAGAATGCTCCTACTATTTTTTCCAGAATAGTAGTGTTTTCCTTCAAATATTTTATCCATAAATTTCTTAAGGTCTACTTGGACGATTGGACAGTATTTGGGCTCATTATTGATCATATTGAGAGCCTCTGTATGATGCTGTAAGGTTGTTTCTAGTATCAAATTTCACTGAACATAAAGAAATGTATATTTTGTGGCTCGTTTGCAATTATGTTGGTCCATGTAGTTTTTTGTGATGGAATCTTGGTCGACCCTACCAAAATTGTGATTATCATTGACCTACCACCCCCTACCATATTGAATAAATTGAGAGAAAAATTGAGACATACATGATACTACTGAAAATTTATCAAAGGATATACAGAGGTGACTGCTCCGTTGGAGAATTTATTGAAGAAAGATGTTAAGTTCCAATGGACGGAAATTTTCCAAGAGAGTCTAGACACTTTAAAGAACAAGATGGTTACAGTGCTCGTGATACTTGTATTTTGAGACTAGAAAAAGGAATTTCATGTACATGTCGATGCATCATCTATCGTGCTCGGTGTGGTAATAGCGTATCTTGGAGAAGGGTCGATTGGTCATCCTATTTCCTTCGCTAGCATAAGATTATCAACAACAGAGAATAAATATACCATGACGAAAAGATAAGGAATATCCATGGTATACGCTCTGCATAAATTTGGACACTACTTGTTGGGTGGGCATTTCAAAATGTACATAGATCATTCAACATTGAAATACGTGGTTAATAAGCCACTATTTGGGGGGGGGGATATTTGTCGATCGATTCTCTTCTTTCATAACTTTGAATTTGAAGTTATTGCTAAACCAGGTCAACTGAATTCAAGACCATACCATCTACTGAGGATTGAAAGTGGCGATGAACCTGGTAACCTTGACGATAGTCTCCCTAATGTGAAACTATTTGCAATAACAATGTTTGATGATCATTAAAGAGACATCATACACTTTTTTATTAAGGTATATGCACCAACTGAATTTACTACTGCACAGAAAAAATAATTAGTTGTGTGAGCTACAGATTTCCAATTGATCACTAGACAATTATATAAAATGGGGCCAGATGAGATTCTTCGTGAAATTGTCCCAAATCTTTTCAAATGTTGTCTTATGCTCATGACCACAAATACCTTCGACAAAGGCTTCCCAGGGTGTTGTGAAACCATTCAATCATTGCGTCTTGGAACATGAGCGACCAATGATACTAAATGAAGTGCATGCTAGTGTCACATGAGACCACTTTATTGGAAAGCTATAGTATAAAAGATATTGCAAGAAGGATTGTGGTGGTCCACTATGCATGTGAATTCCATAGAATATTGTCATGGCTACGATGTCTGTCAAAGAAGCAGAAAGTCACTGCGACGAGATGAAATGCCATTAGTACCCCAAATAACTCTACATGCATTTGATAAATGGGCCACTAATTTTGTGTGCCCTATTAGTCCAACATGGAAGGAAACAGGTGCAAGATATATAATTCTTGCAAATGACTACCTGACTAGATGGGTTGAAGCAACAATAGTAAAATAGTGTATTGCTACAACAACTACTTAATTTTTGCTTTAAAATGTTATGACTAGATTTGGATGCCTGAAAATTTTTGATAAGCAACCAAGGAACACATTTTGTCAACCAATTACTTGAGGAACTAACGAAATAATTACAGATCCATCATAGAAATACAACACCATATCACCCTCAAGCAAATGGTGTTATCGAAAAAATTTAACAAAATCTTGGAGATTGCATTGACAAAATATTTACAATGTCCAAAGAGATGACCGAGATAAGAAAATTACCACAGCACTGTGGGGATATCGCATGACCTGTAAGAAATTGCTAGGATGAACTCCGTTTTGATTGGTATATGGACACGAAGTTGTGATGTCGATGGAGTACATTGTACGGATCCTAAGTATTGTTGTGATCAAGGAGATGTTGTTGCTATCAAGGAAAGACTGTCACAACTAATATAGTTGGAATAAAATCCTTTTGTTACAGGATATCATCAAAACGTTGAGAAAGAATGAAAGAAAGTATGGCATGATTACCACATTGAGAACAAGAAATTCCAGGTCAGAGGACTTGTTCTTCTGTATGATAGAAAAAATTTCAAGCATCTGGGTAAGCTAAAAACACACTAGTTAGGACCGTATAGTGTAACACATATCACTAATGGAGGCGCAGTCCAATTACAAAAGTTGGATGGAACACCTGTCAAAGGAATGGATAATGAAAGTTGGCTAAAGATTTATCAGGATTGTCACAACTTGGTTGAATGAAAAAAATAAAAAGAAATAAATAAAAGAAAAGCAAAAAAAAAACTGTCTTAAAAAATTGTTTTGATCGCAAGAAATGAGTTGTGGCAAAGAAAAAGGAAAGACTGTCACAGACTACTAGTATGTCACGGAGAGAAGAAAATTGTCGTAGACTCTTTGTCTACCACAAGAAAATAAATGATGGTGAATATAATATGTCTATCACAAGAAAAGGAAAATGTTGAAGTATGGATACCGGTCACAAGTAGAGCGATATTGTCACAAGTTAAAATAGAGTCACAGAAATGAAAACTAGCCATAATTAATTTAAAGGACCGAGATATTTTGGCAGCTTGATTTTTGGTCACTTCCATATTTATTGCACAATAGCTACCACTGAAGTGACCGTGTGTGGAGACATGCATATAAGTTTCCTAATAATCATTTGGACTATCATCCTATGTGATAGAAAGGACAACTACCTTTACATTTATTACTCGCTCATGTGGAGGACTGACAATATGAATGGATAAACATTATCACCATTCACACCCAAGTATTTATTTCATTCTAATTCATTCGAGAGAGAGATTTTTTTCTACAACTGCAAGAGAAGAAGAGAGTTTTCCATAGAGCATGGTTATTTCAATTTCCAGCACAAGCACAACTACGAAATCTAGTGTCGCGACTGCATCACCCACTTATTATGGAAGACACTGCTAGATATGTTCCACTATATCCTATGGCAGCCGAATAAGCCAGAAAAGTTCCATTTATCCATACCATCAGGTTAAGATGAGACCCACTGGGTCCGTTTTGTACACCAATGGGGAAACATTTCGGAAGCCAAAAGAAGAAAGCACCACAACCACCACCATCGAAGGAGGAGGAAGAATCGGGTTCTGTGACTATGATGCCACCATATGTCCCACCAATACAATATACTACACCAAAAATTAGAGTTCCAAATAATGCATGGTATCCACTGGTAGCACCAACTGTACCAGAAGGAGTTCAGGTATCGTAGAACATTATGTCAAGCCTTAAGAAGCTAACCTTTGGTGATCACGACACAAGGAAATATCTAGATTTGGACATGAAGAAATATATGGTGGCTATACAAGATACAATGGATGGCATGAAGCACCTAGCTCCAATGGAATGGGAAAGAGGACTAGACCAGGTAGTTTTACTGTCGTTGTTGTATATGTCGCATTTCGGCCGAAGAGTAGAGGTGAATGTGTGTGTCAAACATTTACTCATATCATTACATGGTGGCTTCCTATGCCTCGATAGAAAAAGACAACGACACTATGCTGATGAACAAACTAAAAGAGAAGTATGATTTGTCCAGAGATACCAGATGTTGTTTGGTTCGCATCTAAGGTGTTAGATACCAAATTGTTATGGAAGATGTGACCGAACCAATGTACTGCAGGTACAATCACAGTGGTTAAACCCTATGTAGAGGGAATTCAAATGAATTGGTTGTTGGTGCCCAAATTTTGCCACAATTTTGACATAAATCATGCCTATAGATGACTGTATGATGATTAATTATGAAGTATTAAGATGTATTTTCCTTCACCTTGACCCTCTTTGTGACTCGGGTATTTATCTATTAATTAAAGTAATTTCCCTATGATTTTCAAAGATTTGTTGTTTTATATGCTGAATTAACAATTTGAAATCCAATTGGCATAATTTTTTGCTTAAGTAGGTGAAGGTTCTCATTTAGATGGTCATTCAGACCACCATTCGAATCCGCATAGTCATTCGAACCATCAAACTTACCATGAAAATAGTTGATTCGCATACTTGGAAGAATTTATGGCATGATCGGGCATGTGGATTTTGTTACCTAACTGTATCACATGGATCACATCCTACTGCTTATAACGATTTGATCCCTAACCTTTCAAGCATCAAGGGACTCTATTGCCCAAATGAAGGAAGTTGTTTTTGGGCTGATTTGTGAAAGTGCATTTCTTCTATTTCAGATCTTAATGAGATAGTTTCCAGACATTAAAATAGTCTATTTTTATAGGGGTTGACCATTGGAAGGGTCGAACCTCTCTATGTTGTCCAAATTATTATAAAAGAGGCGTTGATCCATGCTATGTAACATCATAAAAACTTCAAATTTCAATAATATCAAAGTACTTCTCTATTTTTGTTTCAATTACGTTTTTTCTCCATGTGATCAGTGACTGTATAGTTTGTAGAAGTTAACCACTGCCTCCTGGGAAGGGCCCCTCAGTGGCAAATGTGTTTCTATGTTGTGTGAAACGTGTGCTTGTGATTTTTTGTGTTTCATACCCGTTGTTCAGATAAGTAGCTATATTGTTGTTCATATTGTCCCTTGTATAAACTTCTCTGCAAGTATAAACATAGTTATCTTGTTGTTCCTTATTTGAATTCTTGTTCGTAATATGAATCCTTGTGTTTGTTAAGAAAAAATCATCTTTGTGATTAACATTAAAGCATGCTTGTATATGTGTGAAACAAGATCTCATTATGTCTATGCTTTCATTCTCTTCTCAGTAGTTAAATTTAATTTGCATAATTTCTCTCATTGTAGTTAAGCGATATCTGGGTAGATGTCCTATCTCAAGCAATAACAATAGTTTGTTATTGATAAAAGTCAAGTTTACAGTGAGCTACTTTGATAAGATTTTTGTTCTAGCTGCATATGCTCATAAATTACTGTTTAAAGTACTTTGAATTCAGTAGAGATAAGAAATGGCATTTGATTCTTTTATGAGTAGTGTAGTAAAAGTTTACTAGGTGTATAGCATTGCATTTTCTCTCTGTTGTTTCATAATTGTTAAATGGATTATATCATAGTTTCTGGTTTTCTTTTATAGTGAAATTTGAAGTTAAAGTAGTTATAGTTAGAAGTTTATTTAATTTTCTTTGGAAAAATAGCACAACTATTCCTTTTTGTTATTAGATAGTTGACAGGTAAAATAGATCATAGTGTTTTGATTTCTTGTTATAATGAAGTTGGAACTAGGAATTTAGAATAGAATTTCATTTGCTTATGTAGTTAAGTGTCTTTTGCAACTTTATCAATTTACAATTCTAGATAATGTAGATAGGTTTTCAAATTCATAGATGTTATTTGCTTAATGTGTGAATGGTAGAAAATTTAATGGTAGTACATGATGTTTAAGTTTTCTTGCAACTTGTTTATTTTTAGCTTTCATGTCATTTCAGAAATTGAAATTGAATTACAACCATTAATAATATCAACCATGCTCTCAGGCCACTTTGACTTTGTTCCTCATACCAAACCTCATAGAGAATAAGGTTGAATCATTGATATTTAGTTTAATTTAGTTTACAGAAGTTAATTTACATAGTTAGAATTTTGATAGATCAGATTTACTACTGTTCATTAGAGATTGGAATTGACAGAAAATAGTTAATATTTCAAGCAGTATAGAAGTAGTTCTACCTTACTTAGAATACAATTTTCTCTCTCATCACTTAGTCTAGTTTGTAGGGTTGTTAGAAAAATGATAGATTATCTTTATTGTTTGACTTAGTTTTCCACTTCGAATAGAATTTTTCTTTCCACCATTTGATGCACTTTCCAAGCTTAGTTTTTCTGCATAGTTTCCTTCCATTTGATAATTAGATAGGATCTACATGACAAAACTATAGGATCTCTTATGTCATGACATATATTTTGCTGCAACTCCAAGTATACAGAACCCGATCGATAAATAAAGTATTGGGTAAAATTATAAACATAATTATACCAACACTGGTCACATTATTTGTTGAACGAGTTATTAGCAGACATGGAAGAGTCACAGGAAAAAATATTGCATTCAATCATTCATGGTTTCCCATCTTGATTTTGTTTGTTGCATGGTATGAACCAATGAACTACCAAGGGGTAGACATACTCGTGCGATGTCGAGGAGCTTGATACAAGAATATATGGTTCGAGAAATATAAAAAGGAGTGACAAAGGGACAACAATGTTCAATTATTTATTGCTAAATTTTTAACATTTAAGATATATGATATTAGGATATTATCTGAGAGAATAACAAGCACAAAAATCAATCACAAGAGACAATGAACAAAAATATTTTCCTCGGGGAAACCATAAAGGAGAAAACCCCACAATTTCCTCAGAGATAGAATCAGCACCAAAAGTAAAACCCAAAGACAGTAAGATGATCTCCCAACAGCAGTAGTCTCTCTCTCTCTTGTCCCAGCTTCTTCTTCCTCTCTCATTTATGCACTAAAACTAAGTGTGAGTGAATGTGTGTTAAATAGAGAGGATCCCTCTCTATTTATACTAATTCCCTACTTGACAATAACTCACTAGGGCCGACTTCTCTAGGAGATTCTAATAACCCTAGGGCCCCACAACTGCAGGGACTTTAACCCTTGATCAATAAGGAGGGTTACTCTCTATGAATTTAAATGACTTGTTTACATTATAGAATCTCTCGATAGGATCATCGGGGCATGACATGACTCAATTACATTACAGATACTTCCCAATAGAAACTTCATGGTACAATACATAAGATATACAAGTGAATACATTCCGAAGTTACAAATACATCAACACTCCCTCTTAACTCGAAAGGTATTCTTTCGACCCAATTTATCAGCACAAGTCTTCTTCTCTGTATCATCTGGATCATCATCAAGTCATCTTCATCTTCAATTCTAGATGATCACTGGATCTTCATTAAGTCTAGATCATCACTTGATCTAGAGCATCACTGGATCATTATCAAGTTCAGATCATCACTGGATCATCATCAAGTCTGGATCATCACTGGTGCTATCTCAATTCTACTCATCATAAGAATTTCTATAGAGCCAACCCCTTTTCATGCTGGTTGTAGTCCTAGCCTTCATGTAGGTCTTCATCATCTTCAACACTTATATCTGACCATGGAATGAACCATGTCAGAAAGGACCACCCAACACTTACATCTGACTATGGGAGGAACACATCCAAGAACCATGTAAAAAAGGCATGCCCAACACTCAAATCTGACCTTGGGAGGAACACATCCAAAACCCATGTCAGAAA
Source organism: Pseudotsuga menziesii (assembly GCA_001517045.1). Taxonomy (NCBI): domain Eukaryota; kingdom Viridiplantae; phylum Streptophyta; class Pinopsida; order Pinales; family Pinaceae; genus Pseudotsuga; species Pseudotsuga menziesii. The sequence goes on along the minus strand of LPNX010472289.1, from coordinate 89,354 downwards.
GGCCCAACACTCACATCCGACCTCATCTTGTCAAAAAGGATCTGCACTTACATCCAACCTCATCTTGTTAGAAAGGATCTACACTTACATTCGGCCTCATCTTGTCAGAAAGGCTCTGCACTTACATCCGACCTCATCTTGTCAGAAAGGCGCTACACTTACATCTAATCATGAGGGAACACATCCCACAATCACATCAGAATGGATCTGCACTTATATATGATCATGTGAAGCTCATCCTTCCACCATGTCAGAAAGGACAACAGGCACATCAATTCCCTTTGGAGGTAAGCTCTATCTAGAGAACACTAAGCTTCTCCCTAAAGTACTCAAACTTGACTCTGGCTAATGGTTTGGTCAGCACATCAACTATCTGCTCATCCGTCGCAACATATTGGAGCTTCAATACTCCTCTCTACACCATATCCCTGATATAGTGATATTTGATATCAATATCCTTTGACTTGTCATGGAACACTGGGTTCTCCAACAACTTCACACAGCTCTGGTTGTCACAATATATACACGTAGCATCCATCTGGATCGAAAAATTCATAGAGAAGAAGATCAAGATTTTTCTATCAGACAATGGTGGAGAATTCACATCAAATGAATTCAAGGAATTATGCAAATATTTAGGGATTAAGAGGGAGTTAACCACTCCATATAATCCTCAACATAATGGGGTTGCATAAAGGAAGAATAGAACGATCATGGAAGCTATAAGGGTAATGTTTCATGATCAAGATATTCCCATGCATCTATGGGCAAAAGCTGCTAGAACAGTTGTGTATGTACAGAACCGTACTCCACATAGAGTAATTGAGAACAATACACCTGAAGAAGTGTTTTCAGCAAGAAACCAAAAGTCAGTCATCTCAGAATATTTGGTTGTCCAGTGTACATACACATTCCAAAAGAAAAGAGGAAAAAGTTAGATCCTTTAGGGAAGAAGGGTATATTTGTGGGATATAGTGAAAGCTCGAAGGCTTACAGAATATAATTCCCAGGATTTAAGAAGATCGACATCAGCAGGGACATAACATTTGATGAAGACTTAGCTTACAACAAATCTAGAAAGAGACCTGCTAAAGAACCTGAAGAAACAGAAGTACCCAGAATTCATGACACAACCATGAATGATGCAACTCAAGAAGAAGATCGAGAAATAGAAGAACATTAAGAACTTGTAGATTCACCTTAGGAGAAGAATCCTTACAAGAGGAAACCTGCATGGGTACAAGAATCTATCCAAGGTGTAGAATGATATCGAGTTCTAGAAGAGATACACAGAGAGAGGAAAAGAACCAGGTCTTGCTCTAGTTATGTAGCCCTATTATGTGACTTCATTGATAAAGAACCTTCCAACTATGAAGAAGTAGTAGAAAAGAAAGAATGGAAGGATGCTATGATCGAAGAGTATCAATCGATCATGAAGAATGATGTTTGGGATCCTGAAGATGGATCCTGATATGGATCCGAAACGTCGACTTTGTCATTTTGGTACTGTGGTTTCTCCGATTACATCACCAATAACCTATCACCACAGAAATTTAGCAACAGAGATGTTTGGGATGTTGTCCCAAGACCAGAGGGGAAGTCTATTGTGACTTCCAAAAAGATCTACAAGATCAAGCATGCTGCATATGGTAGCATAGAGAAATATAAAGCAAGATTTGTGGCTCGTGGTTTTTCCCAGAAAGAAGGAATATATTATGAACAAACCTTTGCACCTGTAGACAAATATACTTCCATCAAATCAGTACTTGCTTTAGCTGCAGTAATGAAATGGAAAGTACACCAGATGGATATCAAGACAACTTTCTTGAATGGTGTAGTAGAAGAGGAAGTATATGTGGAGTAGCCACTCGGTTTTGAGACACATGACAGAGAGACTGATGTGTGTAAGTTAAAGAAATCCCTGTACGATTTGAAACAAGAACCCAGGACATAGTACGAAAGAATTGACATCTTCCTATCCAGTTTGGGATTTACCAAGAGTAAAGCGGATTCCAACCTTTACTACAAGGTTGAAGAAGGGAACCTAGTGATACTCCTACTATATGTAGATGATCTATTTGTAATAGGTTAGGATGGGTTGATTGCTAATACAAAGAGGAAGCTTGCTACCGAGTTCGAAATGAAGGACTTGAATATGATACATTAATTTCTAGGCATGGAGGTGTGGCAGAATGCAGATGGAATCTCCCTTGGAAGAGGGAAGTATGTAGTAGAGATCCTAAAGAGGTTCGGGATGATAGAATGCAAGGCCATGACCTCACCTATGGCATCGAACCTGAAGCTATTGAGTGATGCTTCATCAAAATCGGTTGATGCTATGATGTATTGTCGGATTATTAGGTCTTTGATGTACCTGATGAATACGAGACTAGATATTTTCTTTGCTGTGAACACATTGAGCCAGTTCTTGACGAATCCGAGACATGTTCACTTGATTTCTACAAAGCATATTCTGAGGTACCTAAAGGGTATAGTTTATTATGGGCTCAAGTATGAGGTGAATTAGAAGATTAACCTGGAAGGTTATGTGGATTCAGATTGGGTAGGCAGTTCCATTGATAGAAATATCACTTCAGGGAGTTGCTTCAATATGGGATTAGGTGTGATCTCCTGGTTTAGAAAGAAGCAATCTTATGTGGCAATGAGTACAACCAAAGTAGAGTATCTTGCAGTTTGTTCAGCTAGTTGTGAGGCAGTGTGGCTAAGAAATCTACTGTCTGATTTATTTGATCTCAAGGCTTTGAGTTCCTTGAACTTGCTGAATACTTCATCTTTGTTCTTCATGAATTATATCCATGTCTTCCTAGAAAAATCATCAATGAAAGAAACATAGTATACATATCCTCTTAATGAACTGGATGACATCGGAGTGAATGATTTCCAAGATTCTTTTAGCCTTGCTTTCACTACTTGGAAATGTCTTCTTTGTTTTCTTTCCTTTCGCACATCCCTTTCATACTCCTTCACGTTTTTCCTTCATTTCTGGAAGACCTTCAACAACTTTGCTTGCAAGTGGTAGTGCCCTATAATGCACATGTGAAAGCATTCTATGCCAAAGTTCATTTGGTTCTACTGAGTCATGAACCAAATCTTGTTTTGGTTGGCCCTTTAATTTGTATAGTCCTCCCTCTTGTTCTCCAATTACTACTGCATCGTCAATAATCTTTCCTTTTGGCCACATGAGAAATTTTCCATCTATAAATGAAACTCTCATGCCTTTTGCATCTAATGCAAAGATGGAGAGAAGGTTTTTCTTTAGTCCTAGTACAAATAGGACATCCTTTATTTTCATAGACTTTCCAGAGTCTAATTTGTAGGAGGATTCTCCACTACCTTTTATTGGATACTGGTAGTCATCCCCAAGTTTCACCTTGTGGGGTGATTCATGTTCTGATAGTTTCACAAATGATTCTTTGAATCCTATCATGTGTTTGGAAGCCCCGCTATCTATAATCCAATCATTGCTTCCATGTGTGAATTTTCCCATGAAATCAGAAATCAAAACATATTCTTCATCACTTGAAGAATCATCACTGTCTTGTTTGATTCTCTTCTTGGAAGGCTCATCATCTTCTCCAGCATGAGCATGATGTATTTTCTTGTTTCCCTTCCTATTGTGAGATCTATATTTTTTTCTAGGACAATCTCTTGCAAGGTGTCCTCTTTCATCACATGTATAGAAAATGTACTTAGACAATTCTTTGTTAGATTTCTAGTGTTTTTCTTCTGGCGAGAGTGCTTACCTTTGTGATGGTTTGTTTTTGTTTTCTTGGATTGTACCATGAGAGCTTGATCTTCACTTCCCATATTTTATTCTCATGCTAATATTCGAGCTTCTTCTTATGAGCATTCCTCCCACAGTCTGCTAAACTTGATTAGCTTCTTTCTGTCACAGATCCCTTGAGTGAAAGATTCCCATGCCCTAGGGAGACCATTCAAGGTGGTCATCACAATTTCTGCATTCTCTACTTCTTCATATACCACTTCAAGCTATTCCTTGATCTGAGAGACCCTTGTAAAGTAAGACTGGATGGTCTCCGCATTATGGATCTTTACATTCTTCAATTAATTTCTCAGAGTCATGTTTTGATTTATGTTCTTCCCTTCAAATAACTTGGTTAGGGAATCAAACATCTCTTTAGGTGTCTTTAGTGAGGAAAGCTGTGGTATGAGGTGATCCTTGATTGAATCAGCAATAATCCTCTTAGCCATGACCAATTTCTTCTTGTGTAAGGCCTTAGCCTCATCTCCCTATGGAACTGGAACCTCTTCATTGATGTAAGAGTCGACCAACTCATTTTCTTCCAAGACCAAGGAGATCCTATACTTCCAAGCTCATAAGTTATCAGCTCCCTCAAGATTTTCATCAAGCTTGGTATGATGAGACATCTTAATAGAGAACCTCAAATGGAAATGCAAAAGATTTAGATCTTACTAGGTTAAGATGTCGGAATTGGATCTGGAGCTGAATTTCTGCAGAGCTGGTTTTCTGGTTCAGGAGTAGATTAGGGTTTGACTTTCACAAAGTTCTACCCAACCAAAAAATTTGATCTTGATCTCTAAACTTTGATTTTGGGGAGGAGATCAATCGATGCCTGGGCTCACTTAAAAATTCCACTTCTGTGGAAAGCCCTAATTTCCTGTAGTGTCAGGTCAAAAACTGAAAATGTCCAGAATCAAATTCTGCTTTGACAGAAAGATGCGCCCTAGGGAGGAGAGTGAGCCTAGCCTCCTTTTGCTGAAAATATGTGGAGAGAGATACAAAAAGTAGGAATGCCTAGCTTCAGCAGCTACACAATGTCTTCTTCTTAGGTTAGCTCCGATACCATGTTAGATTTTTAACATTTAAGCTATATGATCTTAGGATCTTATCTAAGAGAATAACAAGCATAGCAATCAATCACAAGAGATAATAAACATAAATATTTTCCTTGGGGAAAACATAAAGGATAAAACCCCACAATTCCTTAGATATAGAATCAACACCAAAAGTAAAACCCAAAGACAGTAAGATGATCTCCCGACAGTAGTAGTCTCTCTCTCTCTCTTATCCTAACTTCTTCTTTCTCTCTCAATTATGCGCTAAAACTGAGTGTGAGTGAATGTATTTTAAATAGAGAGGCCCCCTCTCTATTTATACTATTTCCTAACTTGAAAATAACTCACTAGGGATGACTTCTTTAGGAGAGTCTAATAACCCTAGGTCCCCACAACTGCAGGGACTTTAACCCTTGATCAATAAGGAGGGTTACACTCTATGACTTTACATTACTTGTTTACATTATTGAATCTCCCGATAGGAATATCGGGGCATGACATGACTGAATTACATTACAGATACTTCCCAATAGAAACATCAGGGTACAATACATAAGATATACAAGTGAATACATTCCAAAGTTACAAATACAACAACATTTATGCATGTAGAGGCCCTGCGCTATCAGGTGAAACAAGAAGCAAGAATCACAGACGAAATTGTTCAACATTTTCAAAACATTATTAAATTTATAATTGGGCCCCATCACATCTTGTTGCAGTCGTGACAAGATCCATAACGCCTATCATTTGATGACCCAATTATAGCTTCCTCAAGAAGAAGTTGAGGCCATTACCCAATATTTACTAGAAGAATGGTGAGTTCTTATTGCTAATGACCTATTATCTGTCAAAGAAGACCTGGGACAGGATGATCCCCCAATGCAGAAGGATGGAGAATAGGGAGGGACCCACCAGCAACAACACAAGATCCGCATAATTCTCCTAACCCTCCCCAGAATTATTCAAGTGTAACCCAAATAGATTTGGTGGTGGGTGATAAAAGAAAGAAGACTGAGTAGCCTGACACAAGGCATAAGAAAAGGAAGGCTGACAAAACAGTAGGAACTGTTGTCGTTGACAGTGATGATGTTACCATGCTGACAAAAGTCGCTACACAGAGCCTTAAAAAAGTAGATGAGCGACAAATAGAGCTCACAAGAAGTATTATCGACTTACTTCAGACACTCTGTACAATGCTCAAGAAGTATGGGTAGCAGTCAATTACATACCATAGGTGACAACGCCGCAAGACTTAGTAGGCCCATCAGAAGAGCGACCAGTTGAGGTGTCGATACCTATTCCACCAATAAAAACTCAACTAGTAGGAGAAGCACTCAACCTAGGAAGGATAGAATTGAATACCATGGCTAAGAACTTGGGCCATGCCACCATAAATTTTTCTTAGATGTCTCTATATGAATTTTATGTGATACAAAATTCCGCAATCGTGGAAATGAAAGTTAGATAAGGTGCATTGATCAAGGAAGTGAGTGAATTGAATAAGATTGCTAGTAAGATGAAGAAAATGGTCAAATAAACTAAGCAGAAAGCCAAAACCTGGTAGGAGGACAGGTTCAGGCTCCAAAATGCTGTCACACTTGCTTGCAATAATTTTGCAGATGAAGGAATAAAAAATGAAATGTTCGCATAGGCCAAGGTCATTTGACTTGGCGAAATAGCAAAGGAACTTTGGAAAAAGGTCATAGAGTTAGAAGCATAAGTGAGACCCAGTACACCCCCAGAGGTGCTGGAAGAAATAAGGATGACATAAGTAGAAGCTACGAAGAAAATATAAGAATCATATACACTATGCACTAATGCATTTGAATAAGTTTCTCAGACATGGGAAGCTTTGATCGACGATGCAGAATTAGAGAAAGTCACAAAGAATCTACACATTGTTGAGACAAAGGTGAATCAGCTGAAAAATGAGATGAAGAAGTTTCCCTTAGCATAGAAAATGGATAAAGCTTCTTATATGAAAAAAACACAACAACAAGTCAGAACGTTGTGCACTCAACAGCTACAAAGGAATGGTAAATTCATTAAACCATAGGTCGAAGAATAAATAAATACAGACATTATTCAGTGTGTACATAAAAAAGTGTGACAAGCAGTAGAGTCTACAAGACTTATAACATTGGAACACATCAGTTCTGACCTTTTGGAAAATTAGCAAAAGGAAGAAGAAGATGTGTGAAGAGAAACATAGGAGATAGTGAAAATATTCTAAGATTTTCAAAGTAAGGTCTTCACAGTGGCAGAAGATTTGGAATAGCGTAGCGTGGCTTGTTGTCCCTAGGAAAATATAGGAATAATTCAATTAGAATTATGTTTGGAAAGATGAAGATTCTAGTCGTGTGACAGAGGAAGCTATAACAGAGGAAGATATACGATCGAAGAAGTAGCGTTAGAAGAAAAGTTGCAACAGCAGCAATCGTGAGGGAATAAGTTTGCAACAGAAGGGAATATGCGATGAGATCAACCACGACAGAAGGAATTACGATAGGAGAAGGCATGCAATGGTTGAAAATGACATCTTGGGAGATCATGGGTAAGAATTCAGTTGGAGTCATGCATGCTTTAGGGAATAAAGCATCTTTGTATTTTGGGTCGATAGTGCATACTGACAGTTGTAACCGAAATGAATGAGAATAAGAATGAAAACCTATTGGAGAACATAATGAAGTCAGTTGACTACGACATGTAAGATTCTATAAAAGGGAGAACCCAAGTTGTGTGTGGGTTAATTCCTATTTGGTTTGTGTCGTTTTGTAGAGTCAAAGAGTTGTAGAGTTGTAGAGAAGAGTAAGATGATCCAAGTTGTGTGTGAATCGATAGTAGAATGAAGAAGAGGAAAAATTTAGAGACGTGAGACTAGAGAGCATGTGAGGAGAGAGAATTTTTTATATATTGTAGAATAAGATATAGAACAAGTTCTACACACTGAGTGCATAGATGAAAGGTGCCATATATTTCTCGTGCCAGATGAAGAGCGCCTTTGTGGTTTTTCCCGGATGGGTTTCCACATTAAATGTTATCTATGTGTATATTTTATGAATGTGATTATGTCGAATGAATGTATGTTGTGAATTAATATATGTATATTTTTTTGTGAATGGGTCTTTATACGCATCTATCGTACTGTTGATAGTTGGAACCACAAATAAGGAAGTATATTAACTGTTATAATCTCGGTCGATGGAAAAATAGAATCATATATTGAATGTATGCAATAATATAAGTAATATAACCACTGGAATCGGTTGATCGATATAGTAAGGTGCCAAAGAAGATGAAATCCCAAAACAATTGCAGAAACCTGGTTCTAGTAGTTACCCATAAGATATATCTTGGGTGAGACTACATCTGCATTGCAGGTGTTGCTGACTAATCCTTTCTCTGTCGGGTCGATATCTTAGGTGTTGTTGATGGAAAAACTAGGGAGCAGACCTAGATCAAAGGGAGAAAAACCAACATGGAGTGACAACTTCTACCTCCACATACACCATTTCCCCCCTAGATCTACTGGGAAAGTACACATAATCCTTTGAAGTTAAAACAAGTGTCCATTGAAATATTTCATCATGGTTGTAGGGGAAAACAATTTCTAGTGATCCAACAGGTATCCAACATGATAAGGACATTAGAAATTTGGATGCCACTTCATGCACAACAGTGCGATAGATGTTCAACCTTCTAGTTGATACTTCAATCTCAAATGTGGCATGTTGAGGAAATTAAGGCTTCGATTTTTCCAAATCAAATGTTATTAACTAATTCTCCAAAGTATCTATAGCTCCTATTTCCAAAATGAATGATCGAGTAGGAACACTCTGGATTAATTCTAATGTGGAAATTTCACAAGGAGATCATTCCAGATATTCAACTATGCTATAATTCTAGGAAGCATATATGTTGGGGTTACACATGCCCTTCTTTAGAAAACCTTTCAACATCCTAGTCATAGTGCCATTATTTGGCTTTTCTATGTGCAAAGGATTAGATGTTTCTAGTTCAAGTGGCTCTTTTCCAATGGACCCATACATAATGGTGTCATAATTGTGAGCTATAGTATGGATATTGATCTCCCATTTCTTCCCTAAATTTCCCCCTTGTGAGGAGGCCCTTGATTTCCCCGTTACAACGGTATAGGGTTTGGATTACCAGTAGCAACCATCTACTACTATTGCAAAGGGAACATGTTGGATAGTACCATAGGTTGCTTGGTAGATTATTGTTGTGAGAACAATTATTTATCATCCTCTAATTTGGGGCATTGGTAATTCAAGTGATCCTTAGTGCATAACTTGCAAGGAAATTTCACTTTCCTTTTCTCCTTTTTACCTTCACTAGCATTATTGTTCTTGTTTCTTGCATTATTATTCCCTTTATTCACATTCTTTTTATTTTTGTTTTTCTACTCCCCAAGATATTGTTTCCTTTAGAATTGGTCATATGTACTAACAAAACATTCAAGGGTGGGTTGGGATTAGCGTATTTTTTGTTGTTTTGAGCATTTGTAGGTGCATTAAAAAACACTTGTCCAATTTGGTTCACACCTTTGACTAGCTGTCACATTTTGCACTAAAGAAAACACTATCAACATGTGGTTAAGAAGTGGGTTTAGTTGGATAGACATATACTCTAGTAGTGGATAGTATATCATACAACATCCTAGACTATGAGTATACCAAGTCGAATTGCTGGGACTTAATGATGTCCTAATCCTCTATGATAACCTCGAAAAGAGATAAATCCTTATGTTTAAATAGTTGTAGTGACTTAATAAAACAATCCATTAAGAAATCATTAGGAATTTGAGATTTTATCAATCAATTTCTCCTCCACCACACATGGATGTGATCAGAGATATGGTTATATTTTTCCTTTTTGAGCAATGCCAGAAGTTCAATACTAGTCTTATAGTGGACTGGTAATTAGAAATGGTTAATAAATCTCATAACAATATTCTTAAAGTTTTGAAAGGAATATCATGGAAATTCAATAAACCACTTTATCACTAACCTTTTTAATGTCCTTTGGAAAAGATGAACCCTGATCGAATCATCCATCAATGAGTTTAAGGAACACCACAAATGGAAAGTCATTACATGGTTTTCTAGGTATTCCTTAGGATTTCCTTTAAACTTAGGTATGTTCAAGGGGAGTTTTTTGGGTATTTGTGGCCAACTAGGGTCATGTAGCATTGGGTCATTGGTCAATTTATACAAATTTGGAAAATTCAAAGTAGAAAAAAATGTCAACTTAATCTGAGACATGGAGTTCCAAGCCCCACGAGCATTAGCTTCCCATTTATTTGTATTCACAAAATATTGTATTAGTATATAGGGAATACCAGGTATCATGAAATATTGACTATGTGGTCCAAAATTATGGTCATAACCATACTAATTTTGAACAAATGATTAGTGGTTCCTTTGAGTATGCTCCCCATTCCCTTGAAAGGTTAGCTTCCCTAAGAAGTGCTAATATTTTCCACATTGTACATGTTCATCCCTTTTATTCCTAATGAAGGAACACTTCCCTAGTTCATAATATTGTACCACATGGGAATTCTAACACTATTTCCCCTATTCTAGGGAAAGGAACGCTACCTTACAACACATTGAATCATAAAGGAATACCAATTTTAATACCTCCCAATCCTTAGAAAGGAATTCTACCATGAGGAATACTACATCCAGGAACAAATCCAATTGTAATAGAAGTAGTAGGCATACACATGTGTCTTGTGAAAATTGAACCCAGTGATAGAACAATTTTACTCACAACAATTATCAATTGATCATGCAAAATCACTCACAAAAGAGACTGAAAATGGAGCTGAACACTAAACTGTATTAACTCAGTGTACAATAGCCATCCCTGTAACATAATAGGTTGCTGCATTAAATAATTACATAGGAGATTCGGATGCATGAGGAGGCAATTCGAATCTAGTCAAAAGCAGGCTTGCTAAAATTAAGCGCATCCCCCATAGGTGCATAAAGTAGTTTGAAAATCAGCCATGGAGCTCAAGAATTGCAAAAAGAACTTAGGAAAGCTAAAGAGTGATGGAATGATAAATAATACATGCTTTTCAAAGGAGAAAAGAGTGGAGGATGTGGAGGACAAAAAACTAGTTCACCTCACCTAGTCAAACTTTCCCAATTGCCTTAAAGCATTGAAAAAGCAGGCAATAAAGCAGAAAAAGCAGAAGGGCACCTAGGAGACCAGGAATAAAGCAGAATAGATTCCTTGAGGTTTCCCATGTGCTACATGAGTCAAAATAGGCAATTTTGACCACTATGGATAGGCAAATGACAACTTGCATAAGGTGGGACACATGAAACTAGGCAAATAAGAAAAATTGATTAATTTAATGTCTAAGGTAGGTAACTATGGGTTGATTATTATAACACCCCCCCTTAAGCCTGACTTATGAGTAATATATCAGAAAATTATAGGGCCTAGCAACAAGGCTTAGTCACCCTTTACATACTGCATGTCCATTTAAACAAGGAAAGAGGCAAAAACCACATGGGAAAATCCTCCCTTAAACATGGACTGTAAAACAAAATTTGGAAATCTTGTCTTCACTCATGCTTCACAGCATGATCAACAATCCCCAGCAGTGACTTGATATCACTGAAGGTCTTCTCACAAAATGCTTTGGTGAAGATATCAGCTACTTGTTCTGAAGATGAACAGAAGAGTAGGTGAATGGTGCCATCATGCACAAGCTCTCTGATGTAGTGCATATGGATCTCAATGTGTTTGATTCTCTGCTTCTAAACTGGATCTTTGTAGATTTGAATGGTACTCTGGTTATCACAGTAGATGGTATTTGAGTACTCTGATTCGAAGCCACACTCTCCAAGTAAACCCTGCAACCATAAACATTGAGTTGTTGCATTAACAACTCCTCTATACTCCGCTTCTGTAGATGAGAGTGCAATGGCACTCTGTTTCTTGCTTGAGCAGCTGATTGGACCTTCTGCAAGCATGAACACATATCCTGATGTGGACTTTCTTTCTGTGCTATCACCTGCCCAATCACTGTCAGAAAATCCAATCAAATCAAGATCATATTTTGCTTTATAGAAGATCCCATGTGTCCTTGTTCCTTGAACAAAGTTAAGGATCCTTTTGGCTGCTTTCCAATGGATCTCATGAGGCTGATCCATGTATTTGGAAGGCACACTTACTGCATAATAAATATCAGGTCTATTATGTGTAAGATACAACAAACATCCAATCAATTTCCTATACAGTGTATTTTTTACCATAGGTGAAGAATCAGCTTCTTCCAGCTTCACTCCTAAAAGGAAAGGAGTCTTGCTTGGTTTGCAATCCTTCATTTTTAATTTGTTCAGCAAGTCCAAGGCATATTTGGACTGGTGCACCTTGATTCCAGCTTTGGTTTGTGCAATCTCAAGCCCCAAGAATTGGCTTAAGAGCCCCAAATCTGTCATGGAGAAGGCTTGGTTCATTGGACCCTTCAAGGAAGCAATCTCATCCTTTGAGCTTCCTGTAATGAGAAGGTCATCAAAATATAACATAATTATCATTAATGAACTATTAATTAATTTCAAATAGACATTTGGATCTGATTTGCACCGAACAAAATTCAGTGATAGCAAGAAGCTATCAATCTTGGCATACCAAGCCCTGGGGGCTTGCTTTAGCCCATACAATGACTTTCTCAACCTGCACACAAGAGAAGGGTTAGTAGAAAATCCTTGAGGCTGATGAATATATATCTCTTCAGTGATATCTCCATTCAGGAAGGCACATTTTACATCCATGTGATGTACCTCCCATTGCTTTGAGGCTGCAATGGCTAAGGCTAGCCTGATGGAGTCCATCTTTGCCACTGGTGCAAATGTCTCATTGTAATCTATGCCATGAACCTGTGAGTAGCCCTTGGCTACCAATCTGTCCTTGTACTTTAGAGGTGAACCATCATCATCAAATTTGTTCTTGTCGACCCACTTACACTGAACTAACTTCCTCCCTGGGGGAAGATCCACTAGCTCCCATGTGTTGCTCTTCTGGAGTGAGCTGAACTCTTCCTTCATGGATGCTTGCCATCTTGGATCTCCTGCTGCTTCTTCATATGTTTGAGGATCATATTCCACCATCAAATAGCATTTATCATCAAACATAGGATCCTTCATGCACATACCACTCTCAAATTGAGATCTAGTCCTCCTTGGGTCATTGGGATCCCCATCTAGCTCTCCTGTTGCATGTAGTCTCTTGGCTGCCCATTTTGGCCTTGTATGGATGTTAGGTTCTGCAATAAACTCATAACTATCATACATATCAGAATCATCATGTTCAACAAACTCTTCACGTACTTTCAGAGGTTCAGGTGGTGAAGAGGTTTCTCCAACTTCTACTGCTGCAAGGGGTTCTTCTTGAAACTGAACACACCTTTCGATGAAGGCTTTGTTTGTGCTCAAATTTATCAGTTTTTACCCTTTTGAATCTTTAGAGTATCCAAAAAATAGACACTCTTGTCTTTGGGGCTGCAAAGCCTTTCTCTTTTCTGTTGGAATTCTAGCCCAAGCCCTTGAGCCAAAAATCCTGAAATGGGTCACATCTAGCTTGTGCCCACTCCATGCTTCGAAAGGAGTCATACCATCAATCTGTTTTTGAGGAACCCTATTCTAGATATAGGATACATAGTTGATAGCTTTGGCCCAGTACTTTGGTGGCAAAGTTTTGGCCTCCATCATGCATGTTGCCATCTCCTTCAGTGATCTGTTCTTCCTCTCAGCAACACCATTCTGTTGTGGTGTGTAAGGGATAGAATGCTGCGTCTGAATACCTACATCTGCACAATAATTAATAAACTCAGACTTGACATACTCACCACCATTGTCATATTTGAGGACCTTGAGTTTCCTCCCAGACTGGTTTTCAACCAAAGCCTTAAAAACTTTGAAGAGGCCAAAAACTTCAGACTTGTGTTTTAGGAAGTAAACCCAGCAATACCTGGAAAAGTCATCTATGAAAGTCAATGCATTTTTGTCCTGACTCACAGACATATGAGGGAATGGGCCAGAAACATCACTATGGATCAGCTTGAGGGGTGCAGAGGTTCTCTCATGACTAGCTCTCTCAAATTCATGCTCTAGGTGTTTTCCTAGGATACAACCTTGGCAGACTCCTTTGGAAAATTGTATCTTGGGAAACCCTATGACCATCTCTTTTTCACTAAGATCAGAAATATACTTGTAATTTAGGTGGCCAAATCTTTCATGCCAAATATTTCTTGCCTCATTAGCATGAATCAGAAGAGCAGAGGGGTTTGAGTAGGTTAGGAAGTGTGAGAACATGTATACCTTTTGAGCATGATTTGCAACTCCTTTTGCAATGACTTTACCACTTGAGATCTCTGTGATCTCAACTTCATCAGGGGAGAATATGACCTTCTTTGGAGACCCAGTGTGAGTCATCTGGTACACTGATAATAGGTTGGAGGCAAGACCAGGCACATACAACACATTGCTGAACTGACCATGATCAAGATCAATCCTCCCTTTTCCCAAACTTCCAGTGACAGAGTCATCTCCCAGTACTATAGGTGGTCCCTTCGACATGTCAAGTGAGGAGAATGCCTCCTTGGTCGAAACCATGTGTCTTGAAGCTCCAGAATCGATGATGAAACTGGGTGAGCTTGATGTGCCAGCAACCAATGCATGAACTCTCTCTCTGTCTTCTGAACTTGATCCTCCTTCTTTCTTCTTTGAGCTATATGGAAGGGAGATGCCATTCTTCTCCAGGATTTGGGTCAGCATTTCTATTTGCTTCTTCATACAAGAGCTTTCAGTGTGATTTCCCTTATTGCAGTATGCGCACTTGCTCATTTCTCCTTTGTTTTTCTTCTTTTGGTAGTTCTTCTTGGAACCTTGTGGCTCCTCTGGAGACTTGTTCTTGTCTCTCTTTTGCTTAGGTGGATTTTTAGTTTTCTTTTTTCTTTTTGAATCCACCTTCCAAACTCCAGCAACCAGAGCTTGGTCTTTGGATGGTTTGATGGTGCCCATCATCACCAGCTTGTCCTGTTCTTGTGTGAGAGATTCCATGAAATCTGCAAGACTAGGCATCTTCCAGGTTCGAGCTGTCAACTTTGTGGCATAGAAGGTCGAAACAAACACTGAATAGTCAGGGCCAAGCTTCAAGAGAATGGCCAAGATCAGCTGATCATCCTTCTTTTCGATCCCACATTGTTTTAGCTGCAAAACAAGTGCTTTGAACTTGGAGAAATAGAGTTGTAGTGATTCAAAGCTATTGGGACTCAGGGAGATCAGATCATTTTCAATTTGATGTCCCCTCATCTCATTTGTATTTCCAAAAAGATCAGTAAGCTTCTCCCATACTTCATTCGGTGATGTCAATCCATCAAGATGGAAAAGGAGGTCTCTAGAAATACTCAGACATAGGAGACCATAGGCCTCATCCCTCCTATTGAAGGAGATAAATCGATCTACAATGGCTCTGATACCATGTGGAAATTGAACCCAGTGATAGAACAATTTTACTCACAATAATTATCAATTGATCATGCAAAATCACTCACAAAAGAGACTGAAAATGGAGCTGAACACTAAACTGTATTAACTCAGTGTACAATAGCAAACCCTGTAACATAATAGGTTGCTGCATTAAATAATTACATAGGAGATTTGAATTCATGAGGAGGCAATTCGAATCTAGTCAAAAGCAGGCTTACTAAAATTAAGTAAATCCCCCATAGGTGCATAAAGTAGTTTCCAAATCAGTCATGGAGCTCACGAATTGGAAAAAGCACTTAGGAAATCTAAAGAGTGATGGAATGACAAATCATACATTCTTTTCAAAGGATAAAAGAGTGGAGGATGTGGAGGACAAAAAACTAGTTCACCTCACCTAGTCAAACTTTCCCAATTGCCTTAAAGCACTAAAAAAGCAGGTAATATAGTAGAAAAAGCAGAAGGGCACCTAGGAGACCAGGAATAAATCAGAATTGATTCCTTGAGGTTTCCCATGTGCTACATGAGTCAAAATAGGCAAGTTTGACCACTATGGATAGGCAAATGACAACTTGCATAAGGTGGGACACATGAAACTAGGCAAATAAGACAAAATGATTAATTTAATGTCTAAGGTAGGTAACTATGGGTTGATTATTCTAACATGTCTATCATTGGATGGGAAATTATGAAAATAAATTGAGGGACCATTTCCAAAAGAAATGGTGTTCACGATTATGGGAGGATGGTAGTGGGTAAAGGTTGGAAACATAGAAATTTCATACCACAATAGAATGTATTGTATCCTTACAGAAATGATGTGGACCCGCTTAATGGAGGAACATTTGGCATAATGTCCTCTTTAGCAGACACTAGAGAGGATGGTGGAAACCATCTACATGGAACTGTGGATGAAACATTTGTGTTCACTCATCTAAAAGGATTAGAACTGACTGGGGGTGTAATATCCCCAATAACAGGCACTTCTCATGTGTTTTACATATTATTCCAGGAAAAAAATGGATTATTAACTCTAGGGATGTGTATATCCAACTCATGGTTTATTACAAAACCAAGTCTTTATGGTGGATTCAATTTTTTTGTTGGGTCTGTTAGATATTCTATCTCAATAGGAAATAAGTATTATTAAATTTTCCTTCCAAATAATTAAGGTATCCCTCCTTAGATATCCTCCCAAACACACTAGATCTTGAATGAGTTACTTCTTCGTGATTAATTTCAAGTTCTTGGTTCTATTATTTTTCCCTTTGTGAGGGTGAATCGTTGTGATCCAGTCTTCATCTCTGAGTAGGTAACTCTCTCTTATTAGGATAATTTTTTTGAATCCTTCTAGATTTACACAAATGTTGATCAACCACAATAGCTTACTAAAGACAAAAGGAATAACATATAACTTGAAAACAAACCAATCCACACACACTAGAAAACATATTGAGTGATTTAAACAACAAAACGAATTCTTCCAACGATGAGCACCAGTTGTTTGTCACCGAATGTCAATCAGTGAACAACCACAATCAAGGCCTTCTGGGGCATAAGGTTTTATTTTGCCCAAAATGTATCCTATTTAACAAAAAGTGATATATTCCTGGAAGCTTTCGTATTTTGGTAATAACTTTTCGCTTGTAACTCAGAATTGGAAAGATATTAAAATTCTCTACAACTTTTTTGTCTTGAGTTTTTTTCTAATTCCTTATCGTTTGTCCATGGTGCACGTTTTAGTAAAAAAACATCTTTTAAAAGATGCCTTTTTACTAAAAAGTCCGCCCCAGACAAATGGTAAGGAATTAGAACACACACACAAAAAAACTTGTAGATAATTTCAAGAGCTTTCCAATGGTCCAAAGTCCTCCCAAGTCTAAGTTATGAGTGAAAGGTTATTCCAAAATACGAAATATTCCAGGAATATTTTCACTTTTTGTTATATAGGATACATTATAAAAGAGGGTGGAATGTTATGAAATAAAAACTACAATGATTAGGGCCCAAGTAAAACCAATGAAGGTTTGTATGAGATGGTTATACTAACATTCATGCAATAATTTCCAAGGGTGCAAGTAATCACCTTTGGGAAATACCTTCCCAAGGATATTAGATAGAGGTTCTACATATTCCTTAGGTACCACACGATATTTACCTTATAGCCACATGTCATTAGAGGAAATTTCAACTCAAAATGGGCCTTTTAACACTAATTCAAATTCCATGTTATCATGTGTTAGCCAATGAAATTTCTTTAAATTTGACATACTGTATAAGTTTTAAACAATTTTTCAATATAAATTTGGGGATAGGTATCATAAAAAAAACTACTTTTTTTTGTTTGTATTTTCAACACATCTCCCTGTGTTTTTACTCAAATTTCGATCGGGAGAGATCCCTGGATGCGAATTCAGTTTTGAATCCAATGAGTACCCACTCGATATACTTTGGACGGACCCTGCTACCCCAAAAACAAGAAATACCCAAAAACAAATGTGATGATGATGTCATCATCACGTTTGTTTTCAGGTATCTCTTGTTTTTGGGGTAGCGGGGTCCGTCCAAAGTATTCCGAGTGGGTAATCATTGGATGTGGAATTTAATTTTGTATCCAATGAGCTCTTCCGATCGAAATTTGAGTAAAATCACAGGGAGATATGTCAAAAATATGAACAAAAAAAGTAGTTTTTTCTTTTCTTCCTCCAAACTTAATAAATATTATTTTATTATTTTAACTATTATTTTATTATTTTTCTTAGGAGGCCCATTTCGAGTTGAAATTTCCTCTAATGTGAGGATCCTAGGATATGGAACTATGGATACCACTTCATGCTAGGTATCCTCGTGTAACGGTCATTGGAAAGGTTTTCTGTGAATGGGTAGGAAACGTATGACACAAGTCCCAAAACCAAAATTATTAGTAAGTAGTGGTGTTACCCAGAGAATTTTCCACACCTGAAAAACCCCTAAACATGAATAAACACACTAATCCAAGCGACAAGGGACAATCTACCCACTTAAACTAGATTTACTTACCACTTGACTCCTTTGTTAAAGAGTCTTCCCCGATAAGTACGGTTGTTGTAATTATAACTTCAGAATATATTCTAATGTATATTATCATTGTACCCCCATCAAAGATGTGTTTCTCTCCTTTCAATGTGTCATTACTGTATATGGTCCTTGAGGTACAACCTTCGTTGTAAGTTGGGGAAATAGTCCCCAGAATAAATAAAGGAAAATGCACTTATGAGTATTCCTAGGTAGGTTGGCCCCAAAGAGGTTACCTAGCCAACCTAGTTAGTTGAGTGAATCACTCAATAGAAGGATAAAAATAGGGAGGCACCCTCCTCATTTGTCACATACTCATTCACTCTCTCATGTCTGTATTAGGAGAGAGAAGAAAATGAGGAGTAAGAGAGAGATATGCAGAAGACATATTGTTCTTTGGTTATTCCATATTGTGATCTTTCCTTTGTGACATAACTATTCTTAGGAATTTTGCGGGGTTTTCTCCTTGATGGTTTCCTCGATGAAAATATTTGTGTCTTGTGTATATTGTGTATCTTTGATATATTGTTGTTCTTTTTATTCTTTCAGATAAGGATCCTAAGTGAATTAACTTAGAAAAAATAACATGGTATCAGAGTCACTCTTAAATAAGGCACTGTGCAGCTGAAATAGTGCTACAATGGTAGCTACTGAAAATTAGGGTTTCATTCTTGAAAACCCTAGAATATAAAATTTAGTCATCTTGGTAATTTCACTATAAATCGAGTTTGGAGAAGGCCCAGGAGCTAAAACTTGGAAATGACTAAGATAAAATCTTTTTGTACTTTGTGTGCAAATTTCATCCATATATTCACTATACTTTAGGATATATGATTCCTCCAAAACAGGGTTCTAGCCTCCTCCAGAATTAATTCTTAAACAAGAAACCTAAGAAGAATTGTTATATCTCGGGATAGGACGGTCCAAATCAAATTTCATAAGATTTTGCAGATATGGCACAAAATTTGGTTTATGTGGTCCTCGTTTAGATCCCGAAGGTCAAACAGTGGCACATGGAAGTCCATACAAGTTCGCTA
>LPNX010472289.1:3232-68956 GCA_001517045.1 Pseudotsuga menziesii | reverse complement strand
GGTGAGGAGCTCAAGGCAAAAGCCCCACCATCGATTTGGTTGTGAATGTTTCGGCAATAGGGATAGTTGCCGATGGTATGTTGTGCTATCCGGCACATTATAATTTGGCATCATGTAAACACGCACATCAAATAAAATGAACCACGACCAGCTACGGCAGTGCAATGTTGAATGAAAAGGGCATGATTCCAAAGGATAAGGGGTGGGGGATGTCAAACCTTGGTTTATGGGGGAAAAACCCATGTGTTGTTACCTTGTTTGTTTTTCCACCTTTCTTGTTTCACCAACCTCTTCAATGTCTTGATTTTGTTAGTTGGGGCAGTTATTGCATGAGGAAACGTGGGCATGGGGAGGCATCGGTTTTGGCAGGATGCTGTCAGTTCGGACGGTACGCATGCCCAACGAAGAACCATCGTTTCTCTCACGCTTGGTCTCCACTCTCCCATTCTCACCACCGCGCTTTCCTCCTGTTAGTCTGCTCCCACTCACGTAGAGAGGGTTCGGTTCTTCCTCCGAATGGTCTGTTTGCTCCTCTGGTTGACCTGTTAATCCTCACGCAAGATTCTTCCATTCGGGTCTGTTCATCTTCCTCATGCAAAGGTCGGTGCTGTTTGTCGTCACGCACAGGGGGTTGTTCTACTAGAACTCACGCAGCCAGGAGAGGAGCTGCTTATCGGTGGTCATCCACATTTATTCATAGAGTGGAATTGGGTAAGTTTTTCCTTTGTGTTTTGGTGGTCTGGTGCAATTTTTCCTCACGCACAGACTGTTGGAGTCATTTACCATGTCGTGGGCCGTGCTCACTGATTGCGTTCTGGGACTGTTATTTTCCCCACGTGTTTTGTTGGTTGTGGTGTCCAATTTCGTTTTGGACCCCTGTGGATTTCCAATCCATGGGTTGAGTTCTCCTTTGTCCACGCTAGGAGTTGGCCTCTTCTCTGTTTGTGGACTGTGTGATGTTTCCCAACCATTACATTGGGGAATCACGTGTGTTGTTGGCTGAGTTTTCCTTGTTTTGGAACTGTGGATTGTTTCCATCATTCATTGTGAGTTTGGGCTGCTGATATACCCTGGTTTGGGTGTTGTTGCTGAGTTGTTTTGGACACGTTAGGGCCAAGAACAACTCTGTGTTGTCTGGTGGACTTGAGCTGTGCTCATCTTTTGTTTGGGATTATCTGGGTTGTCTTTGCCTCCTTCACAGCGTTGTGAAGGGATTGTGTTGCTGTGGTATGCAGTGGTTGGTCTTCGGACTGTGCTGGCTTGGCCGATTGTGGAAGGCCTGGTAACCCAGTGGTGTTGGTTTGGATGATTGTGTCCCCTAGCTATGTGTAAGCCTGCCTTGACCCTTATCCTTGGAGGAATCATGCCCGCTCGGGGGTGGCAGTGTTACTGAGAGATTGATGAGCACGCTGGCCTATGGTTGGGTGGAACATTGCAGCGACGTAGCTGGTTGCGGGATTCTTCATCAAAAGATAAGTGATGCTGGTTACTTCATCTCTGCAATTATATCTATTGTTCTTCCGCTGTATATTGATGTTCTAGGAATTATGAATCCCTGTGTGATGGATTATGCATATGCCTGTATGTCTTAGCATCCCTGTTATGCATCATGTTAAGTTTTTAATTTTCTGCATTGATGGATTGTATATGTTCATGGGGCTGTTTGCCCGGTTATTGTGGTGTTTGTCGCGTCCTCTTCGCTGGTTTAAGGGATGGGGAGGTGACAGGATGGTATCAGAGCTAAGGTTGCAACAATGGGCCTCTATGGGCCAAGATGGAGCAACTGACAGAGGGTGGAATTGCCTTCTTCCCAAATAGGGATCAGTAATGGATGACAGCAAACTTCCAAATTATTGCCTAAGTGTTGACAGTCGGGTCATAGGAGGGTTTAGTGGTTCCGACTTCCGTAGTTACGGAATGGAAAGCGGTTTCCAGTCTGCCATTGCGGAATCCAAAGTCATTCGGCTTCTGATGTGGCAGAACTGCCGACGCTGCAAGTTGAAAATTTTTCTAAGTAAACGGCCGCGAATCGGAAGAGAAAGTGGTTTGTGCGCCGCCGTTGCGGCTACGGAAGGGATTCGGCCGCTGATTCTACGGAAGTGAAAATCTCTAAAGCTTCCGATGATAAAGACCGCCGATGCTGAAATAGTTTGGAGAAAGCCGCGAAAATTGCCTAAGTGTCCATCGTTGCGGAAGAAGAAGCAACTAATCGTCCAACGAAAAGTGGTCCGACTGCCGACAGGTGCTATGTTCGGCGGAAAGAAGAAAGACAAATTTTGAAAAATTTGTCTAAGTATGAAATCATCGATGGAAAAAGGGGAATGATTGCCGCCGTTGTGGAAGAGAAAAGCGGTAAGTCGTTCGACAAAGAAAGACCGCCGCCGGAAGAAGATAAGGTTCCACGTGCCGTCATTGCGGATGGAGAAATGATTTGGCATCTGCCGTTGCGGATGGAGAAACAACTTCTCGTCCGACGGGAAAGGCCTCCGACGTAAAGAAAGAAAGTTGAAAAATTTTCTAAGGAAAAAAGTTAGTTCACTCATAGGAGGTAAAAACGTTTCATGTTCCGTCGTTGCGGAAGCCAAAGTCATTTGGATTTCGATGTATAAAGACCGCTGACAGCCGACGCGGTAAAAGAAAGTTTGAATTTTTTCTAAATAACGAAAATATCGATCGCCGGATGAAGAAAGTGAATGAGCGTCCACCGTTATAGAAGCGAAAGCATTTTGGCTTCCGACTAGAAAGGCTGCCAAAACCATTGCAGAAGGGGAAAGCCTTCCGAGAGCCGATTCAACGGAAGGAACAATGGTTCCAGGAGCCGATTCAGTGGAAGGAACAGTGGTTCCAGGAGCCGATTCAGCAGAAGGAACTGTGGTTCTGAGAGCCAATTCAGCGGAAGGAACAATGGTTCCGGGAGCCGATTCAGCGGAAGGAACAATGGTTCCGGGAGCCGATTCAGCGGA
Organism: Pseudotsuga menziesii; assembly: GCA_001517045.1. NCBI lineage: Eukaryota > Viridiplantae > Streptophyta > Pinopsida > Pinales > Pinaceae > Pseudotsuga > Pseudotsuga menziesii. Next base: position 65,993 of record LPNX010472289.1, on the reverse strand, counting down.
AGGAACAGTGGTTCCGAGAGCCGATTCAGCAGAAGGAACAAAGTGGCAGTGAATTTTTAGGGCCGAAAGGGAAGAAAGTGGCAGCGATTTTATGCGCCAGATTGCACGAAAAACATAATTTTACAACAAAAAAAAGCGAGGGCGCTGCCCTCGACCCACCACTGGGCGGCAAGCCCCCTTGACCCCCTTCGTCCCCTGAGACAGTCATTCTTGTGAAAAGAAAATCCTATGTTTTGGGCAAATTAGTAAAACCCGAAATTCATAAAAGATGAATGGTGCAACGGAAGTGAGGTGGCTGAAGTTGGCAACCAAAATGCAGCTGTGTGTAAAATGCAAAGATTTGGTGAAAATTCTTCATTTTAGAAGTGGTGCGGTTTTCACACCTGAGGTCGGAATGAAGCATGTGGATAGGCGTTGAAAAGCTTATCCAGCAAGGAACAAAGGAAAGTCATCAGAATCTGAGCATGAAGCAGCAAAGTGCTAGTGATGGCCGCTGCTATCAAATGGACAAATCTGAGCAGTTGCATGCCCAGGGGTAGCAAGGACTATTAAGTCAATCGACTGCTGTATGGAAGAGTAGTCCCATGCAAGGATGAAAGAATTGAAGAGGGAAGTTTCCTTGAAACCCTATCTTGCTGATTATAACTACATTTCCTAAGTTTATGCATGAAATGCATGAATATATGCTTTGCATACATAGGATGCTAAGGATTATACATTATAATGAACCACTAATGATAATCATTGCTTTGATGTGGCATTAGTGGAAAAACCAACGACGACATGGACCTAGCTGAATATGTTGTCGATGCTAATAAATGTGACCATCAACCCTATGGAGAAGGGGTAAAGCAACAAGTCCATAACAAAAGTTGGTGAACAAATGCTGCAATCTCCTGCAAGGACCAACCAAATTGGTCATGTTAAGGGTGTAAGTACGACCCATGCAGGTGAGAGTTGATTATGACAAATTCCATGGATTGGTACAGGAAAGAGACCTCATACCATGTGGATGTTGGAATATAGAAAAATGTCATGCCTATATATGTTGATTGAGATTCGTAGCCCAAGGAAAGAAGTACTGATGATCTTGATTATAATAATGCATCCTATATGAGGTAGTCATGGTTAGGCCATGGTATGGTTGAATGCATAATCAATGCAAGGTAGCGTTGAATGGACATGCATTAAGAATATTTTATGAATCTTGTAGTTATGCATTGGATGTATGCATATGAAGGGTGTGAGTGACTAATTGCATAAGCATAAGTGAAAATGTTGTGGTGCATTGCATGAATGCATTGAGATGAGTGCATGCGATATGCGGACTAACTAATGACTGAAATGATGAATTAATGATAATTCTGGAACTGTTTCAAAGGTTGTTATGGATGCAGGATAGTCATGATCAATTGGCCGCCGAAAATGCTCTGTGGAAGAGCAAGGTGGTATGAATGATACGCCTGTGAAGTAAGGAGTATCTAAACACTTCATTTAATTGCATGAATGCTATGACTATGGCTTGCAATGTTAATATGGTGATGATTGCATGCAGTAAATGAGTTTTGGTAATATTGATGTGACTAACAGCTGAAATTATTTGAATTTTATAAATTCTGAAAATGCTTCAGTGATGGTTGTAGCAATGACAAGGTTATATGCATCCAGACTTACCAAGTGTTTGGTTTTTTGAAACTCATGTTCCAGGTAGATTATTTCGAGCATGGCATTGAGAGGTAAGACCCTGACCAATGCCAGAATGTACCATTTATGAGAAGAGTCTCATGGTTGTAAAAATAGTTGATATGCATAATAGGTTGTTAAAATTCGAATTGTGAATTTCGGATTTAAGAAATTACTGACAACTACTAGCCACTATTGGCTTGCATAAGATTGTGTTTGGTTGAAGCTCAGGTTTCAGGTAGATTATTTCGAGCATGGCAGTGAGAGGTAAGACCCTGACCAATGCCAGAATATACCATGTGAAAGAGCTTATTAAATTGGAGTTGTGAATTTCAAATTTAAGGAATTGCTGACAACTACTAGTCACTATTGGCTTGCATAAGCTTGTGTTTGGATGTTGAAGCTTATGTTTCAGGTAGATTATTTCGAGCATGGAAATGAGAGGTAAGATCCTGACCAATACCAGAATCTACCATATGATATGCATGATAGGTTGTTGAAATTCAAATTGTGAATTTCGAATTTAAGAAATTACTGACAACCACTAGCCACTATTGGCTTGCATAAGATTGTGTTTGGTTGATTGAAGCTCAGGATTCAGGTTGATTATTTTGAGCATGGAAGTGAGAGGTAAGACCCTGACCAATGCCAGAATCTACCATGTAAAAGAATCAAACTTTATGAGAAGAGTCTCATGGTTGTGAAATTAGTTGGTTGTTAAATTTGAATTGTGAATTTCGAATTTAAGGAATTGCTGACGACTACTAATCATTGTTGGCTTGTATAAGATTGTGTTAGGAGGGACACATGGTAAGTGGGTATTCATGTTATGATAGTAAGCATAAAATTATAATGGGAATAGTAGTGCTGCTTACAAGAAACCCACAATTAAACAAGTCAATTACTGTAGTAGACAGAATTGCAAATTCTTATTGAATTTGATTACCAATGTCATTGCTTGGTTATGGAATGATCAATTGGATTGTATTATCAGGTAATGATTGATTGTTTGGCTATTTGATGAATGTGTCAGGGATACACACTGCAGGAAGATCATGTGTGATGACCTGCAAGAGCCAAGCTTCATGGGAAGGTTTTCCCTTATCTTGGAAATGGGTTTTGGGTGAAACGCCATTGGACATTTTGGAAATGTCTCATCTGCACTGCATGTTCAGTAGTAACATGAGTGAGATGGTATAAATTATGTCGGTAAGACATGTGTGAATATGAAATGTAAAAAGGAGTTGGGATGGAAAACTGAAGGACTGTTAACTCAGGGAAGGAGCCTTCATTCCTCCTTAACAAAGGCATACTGCGACGGCAAATGGATAAGTGTTTTGTGACCCTTGCTATGAATATGCATGTTTAATTATTAAATTCCATATGCAGAACGTGTTTGATTTTATTTCCATGATGACCGATCGCTTAAGTATGAATAGAACCTACATGGCACACACCGGAAGAAAGTGCATACTTTTCCGATGTCGAACCATGAAAGGGTTTTCAATATTGATTACACTCTAGGGAGTGGATGCACTCCTGGTGTCTCAATACTTGATAGTGAATGATGAAGAATGTGATCACAGTTTCTGAGCAATAATGCTGATGAGTTTGCTTGTATTGCTTGTGTTGCTTGTGTGGACAGGTAAATGGTTGTTGTGAGGGGTTGCGGAGTAAGGGTTATTGTTAACATAAGTGTGCGTTGATATAAGTGAATGGTTGGTATAAGTGTATGTGTTATTGTTGACATAAGTGTATGATGGGCTATGATATGCCTAAGGATCCATAGTAGATCCTAGACCTGGAAATGGTCATGATAAAGTTCCAAGCCTAGTCGACATGAGAATGTACTGGCTGGACACTAAATATTCGATGTTGTGGAGCAGCTGGCGTGCTGATCTGACATCTAAGTCCATAGGCGATCCCAAGGCTTGCAAAGCGAAGCAGGATCCTATGGACGAACGCAGAAATGCACGATAGAGATAAGTATTGGATTATTTTGCTTATGAATATACATGTGTATATGATTTGGTTATGATGTTTTAAAACTCTTGCTCTAAGAGATCAAACTAATGAGAATAAACTAAACATGTGAATTCATTCAATGTTTGGATATAGGTGTCGCTGGAAGCGAGGTCTATGAGAGCATCCTAGAGATGCATGTGGACATGTGACTGTCCTGGAAAGCTCGGGTTGAGCGGTAATGAAAAAGGTGTTAGTAAGACGGGGGAGTCCTAGCAGCCGAGACAAACCATGTGGAGAGACTCCATGGTTTAGAGGTCTGGAATAGACCAAAGACACTAAGTGTCATGACCAAGAAGGATTGGTCTAGCATTCACGGTGAAGTGAAAGAGGATGAGAGCATCAAAAGCCACAGTGATGGTGTGGGTTCCAGGATGGAACAAAACAAAGAGGAAAAAACAAAACTCTTACTGCTCTCTCTTGCCTTTTGATTATATATACATATACATTTATGCATTGTGAAAACAAAGGATTGTTTAATGCATGTATGATTGAAATGAAATGTGTGTATTTGATTAAAGTAAATTGTGAATGCTGGAATGGTTAATTCCCTGCCCAAGAATGGACATGAATGAGCTCGTGTACCTGTTGGGAAGGCATGAAAAATATGAAAGTCTCCTTGATGAGGCTTGGACTGTCATGCCAATTGGGTAATTAACTGACTAATTTTAATGTCTATATTATGCTTGGTCTGATAAAATTTCAATGGTGCATTTCACAGGTGAGAAAAGTGAAACCAGGTGGTGCACATTGATCATGGCAGCAGATCAAAAGTTGTTGGAATTAGCTGGAAGTCTCCTTCAAATGATTGCCAAGACCCAAGAGAACCTTGGGGAGATGCTCAAGATACAAAGAAGGCAGAGTGAAATGAACCACCAGATTTTACAAGACTCTATTGGTTTGCAAAGGGAGGTGAAAAGCCTTCTGGGAGAAATCGGAAAAAGAAAGGAAGGTGAATCAGCAATGGGACAATCATCCAAGCGACCCGATAAGAAAAGGTCCAGGCATGAAGACTCAAAGGAAATTGAGCAGGTAAATATGAAGCAGTTATACAATTTTGATGTGTAATTGTATATGTATTGTATATATGTGTAATGGAACACCGAGGACGGTGTTACTCCAAGGGGGAGGGGAATGTAATGTCCCCGGTTTTGACCCCGTTTGCATGATGTATATATTGTAATTAATCATGGTGAGGAGCTCAAGGAAAAAGCCCCACCATCGATTTGGTTGTGAATGTTTCGACAATAGGGATAGTTGCCAATGGTATGTTGTGCTATTCAGCACATTATAATTTGGCATCATGCAAACACGCACATCAAATAAAATGAACCACGACCAGCTATGGTAGTGCAACGTTGAATGAAAAGGGCATGATTCCAAAGGATAAGGGGTGGGGGATGTCAAACCTTGGTTTATGGGGGAATAACCCATGTGTTGTTACCTTGTTTGTTTTGCCACCTTTCTTGTTTCACCAACCTCTTCAATGTCTTGATTTTGTTAGTTGGGGCAGTTATTGCATGAGGAAATGTGGGCATGGGGAGGCGTTGTTTTTGGCAGGATGCTGTCAGTTCAGACAGTATGCATGCCCAGTGAAGAACCATCATTTTTCTCACGCCTGGTCTCCACTCTCCCATTCTCACCACCGCGCGTTCCTCCTGTTAGTCTGCTCCCACTCACGCAGAGAGGGTTCGGTTCTTCCTCCGGATGGTCTGTTTGCTCCTCTGGTTGACCTATTAATCCTCACGCAGGATTCTTCCATTCGGGTCAGTTCATCTTCCTCATGCAGAGGTCGGTGCTGTTTTTCCTCATGCACAGGGGGTTGTTCTACTAGAACTCACGCAGCCAAGAGAGGAGCTGCTTATCGGTGGTCATCCACGTTTATTCATAGAGTGGAATTGGGTAATTTTTTCCTTTGCGTTTTGGTGGTCTGGTGCAAGTTTTCCTCATGCACAGACCGTTGGAGTCATTTCCCATGTCGTGGGCCGTGCTCACTGATTGCATTCTGGGACTGTTATCTTCCCCGCGTGTTTTGTTGGCTGTGGTGTCCAATTTCATTTTGGACCCCTGTGGATTTCCAATCCGTGGGTTGAGTTCTCCTCTGTCCACGCTGGGAGTTGGCCTCTTCTCTATTTGTGGACTGTGTGATGTTGCCCAATCGTTACATTGGGGAATTGTGTGTGTTTTTGGCTGAGTTTTCCTTGTTTTGGAACTGTGGATTCTTTCCATCATTCATTGTGAGTTTGGGCTACTGATATACCCTGGTTTGGGTGTTGTTGCTGAGTTGTTTTGGCCACGTTAGGGCCAAGAACAACTCTGTGTTGTCTGGTGGACTTGAGCTGTGCTCATCTTTTGTTTGGGATTATCCCAGGTTGTCTTTGCCTCCTTCACGGTGCTGTGAAGGGATTGTGTTGCTGCGGTATGCAGTGGTTGGTCTTCGAACTGTGCTGGCTTAGACGATTGTGGAAGGCCTAGTAACCCAGTGGTGTTGGTTTAGCTGATTGTGTCCCCTGGCTATGTGTAAGCCTGCCTTGACCCTTATCCTTGGAGAAATCAGGCCCAGCTCGGGGGTGGCAGCGTTGCTAAGATATTGATGAGCACGATGGCCTATGGTTGGGTGGAACGTTGCAGTGACGTAGCTAGTTGCGGGATTCTTCATCAAAAGATAAGTGCTGCTGGTTACTTCATCTCTGTAATTATATCTATTGTTCTATGGATTATGATGAACATGTTAAATGCTGGAAATGTATATGTTTTGCTTCCGCTGTATATTGATGTTCTAGGAATTATGAATCCCTGTGTGCTGGATTATGAATATGCCTGTATGTCTTAGCATCCCTGTTATGCATCATGTTAAGCTTTTAATTTTCAGCATAGATGGATTGTATATGTTCATGGGGCTGTTTTCCCGGTTATTGTGGTGTTCGTCGCATCCTCTTCACTGGTTTAAGGGATGGGGACGTGACAGAGGAGCACATCACTCCTATTTATACTTTATGTTTCACTTGAATTTTTCCCTAACTAGGCCAGCCCCAACAAACTTAATGGGGATGACTTACCTAGGAAGACTCAAAACAATATAATATTAATTTCTGGAGGGTTCTATGATGACCAAATACAATAAAAACATCTCGGCGAAGGAATAAAACATCATCGAATAAATTACAATAATAATATATAATAGAATATTCTTTGAAGTTATAATATTCGAACACTCCCCCTTAACAAGAAGGGTATTCTACTGACAAAAACAACATCAACTGTAGGAGAAAGGAGAGAGAGAGCATCATCAACAACATCAAGGTGATGCATCTATATTTCATTGGAAGTTTTCTTCAACAATCATCAACAACTGGAACAGTTACTAGAACATCTTCAACATATTCAGTACTAGAACATCATCTTCTACATCATTGATTCTTCATCTTTGATCTTGATATTCTGCAGCACTAGATCACTCTATCATCTACAACAACACTTGATATTTTAATCAACAAAAACATCATCTACAGCAACACTTGATCTTTCGATCAACAACAACATCATCTGCAGCAACACTTGATCTTCTGATCAACAATAACATCATCTACAGAAACAATTGATCTTTTTATCAGCAACAACATCATCTACAACAACATAACATGAAATACACATGATCCAATTACAGGATGATCAATCTGATTCACTTTAGCACATAATTCCAAGTATGATGCAATCCTATCCACATCACTGAGACAAAATTATGAGGATCACTTTAAAACTAATGTACAGGGATGATATAATCCCAACCACATCATAGAGAAAACATTATGTGAATCACTTTAGGACTAATGCCGAAGAATGATATAATCACATCCACAACATAGAGACACAAGTATGTAGATCAATTTAGGAATAATGTTCAGGGATGATACAATCCTACCCACATCACAGAGACAAAATTATGAGTATCACTTTAGGACTAATGTCCAGGGATGATACAATCCCAACCACATCACAGAGAAAAAATTATGTGGATCATTTTAGGACTAATGTTCGAGGATGATACAATCCCACTACAACATCATCAACCACATCTCAGAGAAAAAACGTTTGAGGATCATTTTAGGACTAATGTCCAGGGATGATACAATACCATTGCAACAAAATCATCTTTGCTCCCCCTTTCAAGGAAGGTCCTTTCGAACTACACCAATCTTGTTATTGAAGCATTCAAACTTTACTCGAGATAGAGGCTTAGTCAACACATCAACAACTTGTTCATCAGTGCTCACATACTGGATATTTATAGCTCCCTTTTGTACCATATTCCATATCTAAAAATAATGTATTTCTATTTTCTTTTCTTGTCATGGAACACTGGGTTCTCCGTCATCTTTATACAACTTTGGTTGTCACATAGAATCACCGTGGTATCAAATCCAGGTTAAAAATACCTGACATTGACTTTTGAAGCCATGTGGCTTCATAACTAGAAGAACAAGCTTCTATATACTCTCCTTCGGTTGTGCTAAGAGAAACACTAGACTTCTTCCTACTAAACCATGAGATCATGGAAGATACTAGACAATAACACCCACTTGAGGTGCTCTTCCTGTCTGAGACACTTCCAGCCAAATATGCATCTGTATAACCATACAATTTGTAGTCATGATCTACAACATAGTATAGACCAAATTCTATCGTACCTTTCAGGTACCTCATCACATGATTTGAAACTACCAGGTGAACATGTCTAGGATTAACTAAATACTGAATCAGGGTGTTCACATCAAAGCATATATATGGTCTAGTATTCGCCAGATACACCAATGACCCAATAATCTGTCTATACTAAGTCACATCCACTAATTTTGATGATTAATCGGCTAACAACTTCAGGTTGGTATCCATGGGTTTGGTCATGGATTTACATTCGAACATATCAAATATTTTTTAGGATTTCCACAACATACTTTCCTTGGTTGAGAAAGATTCCTTATGATTTCTGCCATACTTTTAGACCTAGAAAATAGTGCATCAATCCAAGTTCTTTCATCTCAAATTCTTCATCGATATTCTTCTTGCACTCTACAACCTGTTTCTCATTTCCTGTCAGAAATAAATCATCCACATACAACAATAATATGCCAGGTTCATCATCCATAACCTTAAAGTAAAGGTTAGGGGCAGATTTACTTTTGGTAAATCCCAAGCTCGTAAAAAATATATCTATCCATCCATACCAAGCTCTAGGAACTTTCTTCAATCCATACAGATCCTTCTTCTATGTACACGTCTTCCTCAATAACACCATTCAAAAAAGTTGTCTTCACAACCATCTTGTGTAAACTCGAATTCATCATGGATGCAAGTGCCATGATGGTTCTAATGGAAGTGTACCTTGCTACTGGCGCAAATGTATCTTCATAATCAATTCCCTCTTTCTAAGAGAATCCTCTAGCTACAAACCTTTCCTTTTATTTCTCTATACTTCCATCAGCTGCATGATTTATCTTGTAGATCCACTTGGAAGATACCACACTTTTTCCTTATGGTTTGGGAACTATATTCCAAACATCATTCTTCATTATTGATTGGTATTCTTACTTCATTTCTTCTACCCATTATTTCTTCTATATAGCTTCTTCATAACTGATGGTTCTTGATCTACGAGATCACACATCAAAGCCACATAGCTGGAAAATGACTTTATATTCTTGTTTAATCTTGTGGAGCTTTCTGGAGCTCCATACTTATCTTCTTCTTGTATAATTTTGATTACCCAATCAATATTTATCTTTCATGACATATTCATAGTAGGATTCTCTTGAGGTCCTAGCATATCATGGTCTTCTGATGTTTCATATTCATGGGAGGGTGTAGCTTCTATATTTATGGGAGGTACATCTTATTCACATACTTCTTCATGTTGGCACTTTCTGGATCTCTTGAGAGTTGCTTCTTTGTCAAATGTTGCATCTCTAATAATATCCATGTGATGGAATCTCAACATGTCTATTATGAAGGATTTGGAGACTTCACAGTATCCAACAAATATTCCCTTCTTTTCAGAAGGGTCCAACTTGGTTCTATTTTCCTTAGGTATGTGAACATATACTGGGAAACCAAATATATTGAGGTGGCTCACTTCAGATTATTTCCCATGAACATTTCTTCTGGAGTCTTGAATCTAAGGGCACTATGGAATAATCTATTTTGTACATAAAATGTCATCCGTTCTGCTTCAACCCATAGATGCATTGGAATATCTTGATCATGTATCATTGTCTTCATTTCTTTCATAATGGTCCTATTCTTTCTTTTCGCACACCATTCTATTGAGGATTGTAGGGAGTGGTTAGTTCCCTCTTCATTCTAGCTTCTTTACAAAAGGCTTCAAAAATTTTGAAGTATATTCTCCACCAGTGTATATTCTCAGTGTTTGTATTATTCTTTATTATTGATTCTCTATCAAGGATTTGAATTCCTTGAATTTTCCAAATACTTCATCATTTTTTTTCAAGAAATATATTCATGTCTTTCTTGAATAGTCATCAATAAATGTAACATATTATTCATAACCACTCAAATATGTGGAGGGAATTGTACCACATACATCTGAATGGATTAATTCCAACATACCTTTAGTCTTTGTCTCACTCTTTGAAAAAGGATTCTTGATATTCTTTCCTTTTTCACATCCTTTGCAAATTCCTTCACAATCAATATTCAAATCTGGTAAACTCGTCACTACTTTGGTAAAATGGGGCAGTTCTTTGTAGTTGATGTGAGAAAACCTCCTATTCCATAATTCACTTGGGATAGTGGTCTCATGGTCAGGGGTTGTTTCTGAATGTCCCTTGAGTTTATATAAGCCTCATACTTCTTCACCAATGACAACTACATCTTCAATTGATTTTCCTTTGGGACACATAAGTACTTGTCCATCTATGAATGCAACCCTATATCCTTTCTTATCTATTTTTGTGATAGAAATTAAGTTCTTCTTCAAACCTAGTACATATAATACTTCCTTCATCTTCATGGGGGTTCCAGAATCAAGCTTGTGGCTTGCTTCACCAATTCCTTTTATAGAATATTGATAGTCATATCCTAATGATACCTTTTGGGAGAGTTATTATCTTTAAGTTTTAACAGATTTTTCTTTTGTCCCATCAAGTTCTTTGAAGCACCACTATCAATAAGCCATGTATCTTCTCCAAGTGTCATAGACCCAGAGAGTGCAGAGAATAATACATACTCTTCTGCATCTTCTTCTTTTACTTGTTTTCTTCGAGGTTCTTCTTCCTCTTCCTCTTCCTCTTCATCTTCAACTAGGTGTGCATGATGTCTTTTGTTGCTGTTCCTCTTCTTGTATTCTTCTTTATTCAATGGAAAATTTCTAGCAATGTGTCCTATCTTGTCACAATTAAAACATTGAAAGTTGGAGCAGGCTCTTCTTTGATTATTTCCTCTTGTCCTTTGGAACTTCTTGGGAGGATGAGAATCCTTATGGATTTCCTTCTTTAAGTTAGATTGAATTATTCCTCTCTTGGTATGGTTGGATAGGGATTGAGCATATTCTTTAAGTAAATATTCTCTATTGGCTACTCTAGCCTCCTCTCAGATGTAATCTTCCCATACAATGTCAAATTTGATGAATTTCCTTTCTGGCACACATAGTCTAGATGAATGAATCCCAAGGACTAGTGAGACCATTGAGAGCAATCATAACTAGCTCATCTTCATCAAGGGAGTCTCCAATGGATTCTAGTTGCTTCTTGAACTGGGAGACCCTTGTGAAGTAGTCTTGGATGTATTCTCCTTAGTACATCTTGGTACTCTTCAAATGAGATCTCAATTTCATCTTTCTATTGATGTTCCTTCCTTCATAAATTTTGGCTAGGGAATCATACATATACTTTGTGTTCTCTTTGGATGACACTTGAGGAATCAAGTGGGTTTTGATAGAATCAACAATGATCCTCATTTCCCTAATCAGGTCCTTCTGCTTCTCCTTAGATTCATCCTCTTGAGGTTCTGTAACTTCTCCCTTGATGTATTTGTCAATATCATTCTCTCTAAGAATGATTCCAATCTTACATTTTCATGCTCATAAATTCTCTATGTCTTCTATCTTATCCTCAAGCTTAGTTCTTGGGGCCATCTTATCCAAGAGGGGTTCCAAAAATTGAAATTTCTCAAAATGAAAAATTTCCTTACCAGAAAATGTGCTTGACTAAGGAGAATTAACTGGTACACCTAATTTCTGGAGATTCCAAAACTTCACCTTTCAAAATTGACTTTCGATATTCTGATTTATAGTTTCTACAGTTTTCTGTAGTTTTCTGGTGTAAATTCAAACTAGGGTTTGAATTTCCTGAAGATATACCCACTCAAAAATTCTGATCTATGGCTCAATAAATTCACCCTAGGGAGGTGCAACTTTCTATGTAATCATATTTCCAAAATACCAACTTTGACAGAAACCCTAATTTCTTGTCGAAGGGAGAAGAGAGAGAGTTTCACCTTGTGAAAGCTGTCTTATTCAGGATACGTTTGATACCATGTTAATATTCAATATGGTAAGATAGATAACATCAATATTCAATTAAATTTCACAACAATAGCATATACATGATCACTAAAAGAAACAAAATCAGAATACAGACAACGATTTATCTTGGGATACCATCTAGGGGAAGAAAACCCAACAAAACTTCCTCACTATAGATGTATAAAAAGTACAGAGACAAAAAATAAAACAGGTGCTCCTTCTCCTTGCATATATATCTCTCTCTCTCATATGTGCAATACACAAGTGAGTGAGTGTGTCCAAATTAGAAGCACATCACTCATATTTATATTTTATCTTCCACTTGACTTTTTTCCTAACTAGGTTTGCCTAAACAAACTTAACTGGGTCGACTTACCTAGGAATACTCAAAACAATATAATATTACTTTATGGAGGGTTTTGTCGGATTGAATTACAATGGAGGTCTTACCTCATGACTTTATGATGACCAAATACAATAACAACATCTCGACAGAGGAATAAAACATCTTTGAATAAATTACAATAATAATATACAATAGAATATTCTTTGAAGTTACAATATTTCAACAGAACAGTCCTCAAACAAGTCACCTTGGGAAACTTATCATAATTCCCAATTGGAGAATCCATTGTGATCTAACCTATGGGTTTGTGAAAAAGACGGATTAGGTTATCTCAAGATGAATTTTTATACCTTCAGGAGCATGAATTTTAGAGATATTACATAATCAACATTAGACAATTCTGTAAAAGAAATTAAAGAAACTAGGGATTCCTATTTTGGGCACTTCCCTCCACTGATCAGTTGAAAAAGGAATACCATCAAAATCACCCTAAGAGGGCGCATATTTCCATGGAAAGAATTTCTCATTATGTGGAGTTTCAATTTTTTACACTACGGGAAGAAACTAGGGCATAAAGTTTCAGAGGCTTTCCTCTACAGTTTTCATAAAAGGAGTACATTGGACAACTCTCCTTGTAGAGGCACATCTTCCTGTCCAATGCGAAGTTTTAAATTCCAAGTTTGGAAAATTAGGGTGTATCTAACAAACCCTAGATCAACCATATCTGGAATTAGGCCATGAACCTCAAACTGGTAATATCGATATCTCTGTTATTTCCATTTGAGGTTCCTATTTCAAAATGACTCATCACACCTAGCTTAGTGAAAAGATTGGGGGAGTTAACAACTTCTGGGAATGGAAGTATAGTATCACCCTAATCCTTGAAGAAAATGACTTAGATCAGTATATCAGTAAGGAAGTTCTAGAGCCAAAGGAATATGAGGCTAAGGCTACTCATCAGAAGATATTGGTTAAGGCCAAAAGAATCATTTCATATTGTATTAAGGATCATCTCATCCCTCATGTGTCATCCTTGAAGACACCTAAGGAAGTGTTCGATAATTTGATAAAGTTGTTCAAAGGAAATAACATCAACTGAAAGATGCCATTGAGGAACCAGTTGAAGAATGTGAAGATGCAGAACTCAGAGACCATGCAATCATACTTCACAAGGGTTTCTCAAATCAAGGAACAACTTGAAGTAGTTTAAGAGAATGTGGAAGAAGGAGAGATTTTTATGACCACCTTGAATGGCCTCCCAAGATCATGGGATTCATTAAGTAAAAGAATATGTGCAAGAAGGAATTTTATCTCTTTCAACATACTATGGGAATAATGCACACAAGAAGAAGCTCGACTCATAAAAAGAGAGGAGAATATGGGAGAAACTGAATATCAAGCTCACATAGTTCACCCTGGAATAAATAAGAGAAGAAAATGAAGATTCCTCAAGTGATGAGGAATATGCACTTTGATCCAGAATAATTCTACTAGTGAAGACAAATATAATACTCTTATCCATATCAATATTTGGATAAGAAGGAATGCAGTTGTGAATGAAGAAGTGATGCTAACACTGGTTCCCAGAATTAGAAGACTCAAGTTATTTCTGCAAGAAGACAAGGATACAGAAGGAGTCCACCCATCAAAAAAACAAAGATAAGTGTTCAACTGTCATTTCCTATATATACTTACTTAAATGATATTGTTTAGTTATGCACATTGTTATCACTCAGATGTTATCCTTGGTTATAGGAGGATAATTCCAAGGTAACCACGAAACCAATATTTAGGAGGAAAGTTGGATTCTTTCCTATCAGAGAGGGATCTCTCAACAAATAAATACAAAGGCCAGAAATATCTTCAAAGAAATAATTTTAAGGATTGGAATGGCTGAAACAATTGGCTAACATTGGTAATGGAGTCGAAATCACAAGTCAAATGATAGTGCTTTGCTAAACATTTGTTTTTTCACAAAGGAAGGATTATTACTCGTTTACAGTTAGTTCATTGATTGTCTGGTTGTAAAGAAGAAAAAGGAACAACCCATTAACATGGGAATCAAAAGATGAATCCAATATTAACTTCAAAAGAAAAAGTTTGTGGATGTTTGAAATCAAAGAACTAGAGCATAAACATATGAATTATGATTCAATATACACTTATCCAATCATGAAAGATAACAAAATGAATAAGATGACATGAAATACATTCACAATAAGGAAATGAAATACAGACTGTAATAATAACACCACAATAATATCTGACAAAAACTTGTTTGGCTCTTTAATTTTATATACTTGGAAACTCTGTTACAAAAAGGTATCTCTTTCTCATGGGTTTCAACCCCCATTACATTAAAAAATGGTGCTTAAATACATCAAGATTTCTCCTTGAACTTCTAACTACCTATATTCTAAAAACATGCATCTGTAACTTCCTTATTACACTTGTCAATTAACTCTTAACAAACTAATTTCCTTGACTACTTGGAAAATTTATTAACTTATTCTAACCATGCTTGTTTTCAAAATAGCTTGAGCCTTAAGATGAACTCGTTCACTGATGTAATATGTATTTAATATTTCCAAATTTCTCTATAGTCTTTCATTGATCTCCAGTTGGCAACTCGATACTTTACATCTCCTTTGCTAGCACTCTCAATTCCGCATGGTCCACATAAGAGATAGGTGGTAGCTGAGCTCCAATTTTTTTGAATGTATTTACTAGCTCAAATTACACTAAAAACTTGTTAACTATAACTTTCTCAGATAAAGATTGAGTTATGTCCTAAAATTTTCTGTGATCTAATCTAGATCTAGCCAGTAATGCTTGATATTTAGATTGGGAAATAAGTCTTATGTCTTCTTCCCAAAAAGAAGGAAAACCCTTTTGAAGCAGTGACATAAATGAGATTTTAAAGGTTTTCACCTGATGCAACATTATATCAATTTTTGTTTGAACTGTTTCAGTGTGTTCGTGCTTTCCCACAACCTTCCTAGCCTAAGTGATTATTGCAATCCTATCCTTAATACTCGTTGTTATTAATTCCTCTTTAGACAGAGTGTGGAGGGAATTTATTGTATTTCTGGTTGTGTCTATTGTTTTTTGTTAAAAGCTTGCTTCACAGCTGTACATATTTGTTTTGTTGCATTAATCACCATTTATTTATCTTGAATATAATTTAAATATGGTATGATCTTGGTACCCTCTAAAATTAACATATCCCAAAGGAGATGTCTGGCTCCCTGAACTAGTAACTTCCTTGATAGTTGCTTCGCCTATTTTTCATTCTTGTCCAACAACTCTTTATTTTTATTTTCTAATAGTTTCCTCTCTTTGTATTTCTTCTTAATGTTGGTTTGGAATGGGCAGACCCAGGTTTACTTTACTATACCAACAAAACCCCTAGCTCACTGGCCCTTTCGGCGACAGACCACGGAGCGGCCTGAAGTATCACCTGAAGTGATCTTGGATGGGTCGGCTGAAGACTCAGGTGTCTTCAACCAGGTTCTGTAGCATCCTAGTGGTTCTCGTGACTCTTCTTCGCCAGCGGGATCTCTCTGCGAAAGCAATCTCTCCTTCTAGCTGGCGCTGGTAGGAAGCGGATTCTTATCGCATCGCAGCTTCTATGGCGATGCACAACTTACTCTTCCGCTCCGCTCCTTCCCTGCGATATCTCACACCACAGCTCCCCAAACGATGCGATATTGCCTTTCTATTCTGTAATATATCCTATAATGAGCCTCAATATGCGTATCAACTCTCAAGGTCCTGCGACCTCCTTCCTGGGTCTACTAACTCTGTTAACCTTCACAAGAATGTTAAACCACTTCACTTAGACCTCTTTAGTTTAACATGCTAACATCAACTAATCTGGACTCACGGAACTCATATACCGGAGTCACTTAACACTGTAACGGTTAAACTATTATGAACCAAGCACTGATAAACTCATATACAGGCTACTTGATACATTCAACTTGCGTTTAGCCTTCTATGTGCTATAAACTGAAGCATAAAATACATATGTCCATAAACTGATAAGCAACATTCATGTAATAGATAACAGATAACACATGAAATAGTCGCACAACACACGGATTTTACGTGGTTCACCTCCAGGGGGGAAGCTACGTCCATGGGAACTGGTTTTTATATTATATCTTGAGAGAGTAAACACAGTTCTGCTGCAAACTGATATGCAGCCTTGAGATCTTCTGGGAAACTCTGCGCACACAGCCAGGAGCCCTTCTCTCTTAGATCTCTTCTCTTATAATATTGCCTTCTCTTACAATATACTCTTCCTCTCTCTCTCTCTCTCTCAATCCCTGCGGATTGTTACATACATGCTCAAGGAGCCAGCTACTAGTTATAGTAAGATAATACAGATAGACTAACAGGACCAGAGCTTGACTCTTACAATACTGAGACACTAGAGACACTTAGCTAGATAAATGACTCACTGGCTACCCAACTGTCTAACTGTCTAAATGTCTAACCTTTTACAATACAAAATAATTCCTTATATAGGCGGCCCGAAGGTCTCTCCCTGTTACAACACTGTGGGCCTTTCCCAACAGTAACCCAAAAACCCTAACTGTGAAAGTTGACCTATCTATACTTTGAGCTGTCACTTTCCATCACACCATATATTTATGTAGTCTTCCACGCTTCCCGACACTGATCGTAGGTATGGGCGCCACTTCCTCCTATCCTTTGTCTTCAATACCTTGGCCCGTTGCTCCTTTTCTCTTTATGAGGGTAGCTGAGCCCTCCTGTCTTCGCCGCTGCCTTAAGTGCAGTGGTTGAGCTCTCTCTTCTCGGCCGCTGAGGTACTGTCTTCTTTGACTTCCCTGTCCCGATGTAGCAGCTTTTCCTGTAGCTGCAGGACCCTGCTCCAACAGTCCCCTAACACTTACTTGTGGCTCATCCCCGAGCCACTAACAGCTGGCTTCTCCTTCTGTAGCTTCTCCTTGGCTTCCTGCGAAGTCCTTGCGAATATCTCTCGAAGTCCTGCGACTTCGTTGTTCATAGCTTTGACACACTCTTGTGCCATTTCAAGAATAGATTGACTAATGTTGGAGTCTTCTGTATCATCCATGTCACTCTCAAACTCTTGTGACATTACACTGACTTAACTTATTCATCTGAGAATAGATCCATTACTCCTTTTTCATGTAATAACATCATAATGGACAAGTTTAAAGAGCTTAGGTACTTACCACGATAGCCTTTGAAGAAGTATCTCTCTGCTTCGCTGAAGCTCTTTCTTTGATCGGCTGCGAACTCTGTAATGAATCCTTCTAGCAAACTTGCAAGCCAGAAGTCTACTGCCTGCGAAATGGGATTATCTATACTCTTCACGGTCTGAATCAACTCCGGTGTTAAGACAATGTTCCTTTTCTTCTTGAATATGTTCTTGTCAGTCAAATTTGATAACCAGTCGTACAACTCATTTGCATAGGTCACAAAAAATATCTCATGTAGGTCTATGAAGATATGTTTTTATAACCAGTCCTCTGTACTCAGTCTAGGACTCTTGTTTTCTGTCGCAGCAAATTCTTTTTCCTTAGACCCAACCCACTGGTTGAGTTCTTCTTTAGTAGTATGCCAACACAACATTAGCTCTTCAATGTGTTCAAATTTGGCAACAGAACCATTTGTTGGTTTGGACTGGGTAGACCCGGGTTTACTTTACTGTACCAACAAAACCCCTAGCTCACTGGCTCTTTCGGCGACAGACTGCGGAGCGGCCTGAAGTCTCACCTGAAGTGATCTTGGATGGGTCAGCCAAAGACTCAAGTGTCTTCAACTGGGTTATGTAGCATCCTAGTGGTTCTCGTGACTCTTCTTCACCAGTGGGATCTCTCTGCGAAAGCGATCTCTCCTTCTAGCTGGTGCTGGTAGGAAGCGGATTCTTATTGCATCACAGCTTCTATGGCGATACGCAACTTACTCTTCTGCTCCGCTCCTTCCCTGCGATATCTCACACTGCAACTCCCCAGACGATGTGATATCGCCTTTATATTCTGTAATATATCCTATAATGAGGCTCAATATGCGTATCAACTCTCAAGGTCCTGCGACCTCCTTCCTGGGTCTACTAACTCTATTAACCTTCACAAGAATGTTAAACCGCTTCACTTAGAAATCTTCAGTTTAACACGCTAACATCAACTACACTGGACTCATGGAACTCATATACCGGAGTCACTTAACACTGTAACGGTCAAACTATTATGAACCAAGCACTGATAAACTCATATATAGGATACTTGATACATTCAACTTGTGTTTAGCCTTCTATGTGCTATAAAATGAAGCATAACATACATACGTCCATCAACTGATAAGCAACATTCATGTAACAGATAACAGATAACACATAAGTAAAGCACAAACACATGAAATAGTCACACAACACACGGATTTTACGTGGTTCACCTCCAGGGGGGAAGCTACATCCATGGGAACTAGTTTTTATATTATATCTTGAGAGAGTAAACACAGTTCCGTTGCAACCTGATATGAAGCCTTGAGATCTTTTGGGAAACTCCACGCACACAGCCGGGAGCCCTTCTCTCTTAGATCTATTCTCTTATAATATTTCCTTCTCTTACAATATACTCTTCCTCTCTCTCTCTCTCTCTCTCTCTCTCTCTGAATCCCTACGGATTGTTACATACATGCTCAAGGAGCCGGCTACTAGTTACAGTAACATAATACAGATGGACTAACAGGACCAGAGCTCAACTCTTACAATATTGACACACTAGAGACACTTAGCTAGCTAAATGACTCATTGGCTACCCAATTGTCTAACTATCTAAATGTCTAACCTTTTACAATACAAAATAATTCCTTATATAGGCGGCCCGAAGGTCTCTCCCTATTACAACACTGTGGGCCTTTCCCAACAGTAACCCAAAAACCCTAACTGTGAAAGTCGGCCTATCTATACTTTGAGCTGCCGCTTTTCATCACACCACAGCTTTTTGCAGTCTTCCACGCTTCCTGACGCTGATCGTGGGTATGGGCGCCGCTTCCTCCTGTCCTTTGTCTTCAATACCTCGGCTTGTTGCTCCTTTTCTCTTTATGAGGGTAGCTAAGGCCTCCTATCTTCGTCGCTGCCTTAAGTGCAGTGGTTGAGCTCTCTCTTCTCGGCCGCTCAGGTATTGTCTTCTTTGACTTCCCTGTCCCGATGTAGTATCTTTTCCTATAGCTGCGAGACCATACTCCAACACTTAACTACATCAAATAAGTTTTGATTTCGACTCTTTAAACCAATTATCTCTTTGTCTCTTAGGCTAACCTATGACATAGCCTATACAATGTCCTCATTATTTTTTTCAGTGCCTAGTTGTGCTATTGGGACTGCTTCTGTTTCATTTTTGTCTTCTTTTTCCCTCTCCAAAATCAACTAGTTCTCATTTAAAACATCTATTTTGTAGTAAGGAAACCTCTTTCCTTTTGCCATTGATTTTGGACTCCAATAAGCTTCAATAATTTAGCTTTGCAATCATTCAATTCCTACGATAACAATTCTTTTTCCTTTTCTAACTCTGTTAATTCATAGGCCTAAATTAACTAGGTTGATGGTATTTTCAATTTATTCTTAAGTAACTGGAAAATGCTTTCCTTTTCAGCCACAATTCGTGTGTCACTTTCCCTTTTTCTCAATCTCACTATCCATAGTCAACATATCCCCTTGGAGCTTTTTAATCAGCTGCTGATGCACTTTATTTTCCACATTTTCTTGTCTCAACCAATTTTCTATTTTAGGAACTATGGATTGTAGCTTTGACACCTTCATAGTAGATTTCATTAAGTCAGTATAAATGACTTCCCTAGTTTTTATCTAAATGGATCATATATGGTACTTGGATGTCTTTCAATTTCAGTCTCATCTTAGCAATTCTATTTCTAGTAGCCACTTCTAGATTCAAGGTATTTCTTGCATAATATTTAACAATAACTAATGAAACCTCCTTATTTGAAATATTATAACTTCTAAGTACACCTTCAGGGATTCGTTTGAAGAAATATCCTTATCTTGTATATATTTATCATACATGTCATTTCTAGATTTGAACCTATCACTGGATGCTTCATGTACTTCTGAAAATTCATATTCTTGGATTTGAAAGGATAGGCCTTTGACCTTTTCCTTCTTTTTCTTATTTTCAACCTCAACTATTTCTCCCTCTAATTCAATTTTTTACCTTTTGGGTTCCTCTGAGTCTTCATCTTTAATCTCCATAACTTCTGAATGAGTCGTTTTACCATTTATTTCCACTTTAATTGGAGTTCGAATTATCATTGTTGTTAATTTCAGTATGGAAAATGGATTCACCTGTAGAGTTTCTGTATCCTCCATCTCTGATTGATAAATCCATCCAATTATCCCTTTCAACTAATCCCTCCACCATATGATGTTCAAATTCTTTATTCTTATTTAATTTTCTCCTCTAAGAGATAATGTGATGTGGGTCATAATTATATGGAGTAGCCTTCTTAAAATTCATTTCCTTCAGAAGAGCTTCAATTATAGGGAGTACAACCTTATTTTTTTTATGATAAATAGTCCAATTTTCCAGGGAAATTTAATCTCAGAAGCTTTCCTGAAATTTATAAAGTGCTCATTTTCTAAAATCAGATTGTGTCTAATGAACTCCAAAGCAAAAATCCTTGGTGCTAAGAATGTTGGTCAGATATATGTTTCATCGACAAAACCATAAACCTTTATTATAGTGTGTTCCTTTAGCAAAAACTAGTCGCCCATTCTTCTGTTTGGAGAAAACTACAATATTTCCTGCATATATGGAAAAACTCTAGGGAGCTTACTCTGAAACATCACTCTGTATATATCTTCCATGATGAGGTTCATGTAATTGAATATGTTATTATTGGTTTCTTCAGTAAGTAACATCTCTAGAAATTACATATTTTCCTCCTTGAAAAACAAAAATATCTGGACCAAATAAGATTGGAATCTAAAATGCCTGGTTGTGTGGAAATTCACTAGTTGAGAATGGATATTCTCAACTAGGAATCCATCATATTTAAAACAAGGTTACTGATGGGACTGCGACTCTCATTGACTTGTACTCATTCTAAACAGCAAAATCTGTAACAACTTTGGGATAAATCTATCTGCGTCCAAACCTAAAACCTGACTTAACATGGAAATGACTAGTTGGGATTCTTCATTAACAAATCTAATATCAACACAAAAAGTTTATTTGCAAGGGACACAACAGTTTTAAGACACTTAGAAAATTATGTGTTTCTCCTCAATGGAGGCATGTCTGGATTATTAAATTAGGTCTTCTTCAACGAATTCTTCATGGTTCAAGGTGAATGTTAGCGGGACTTCGAGGGAATATCGAATAATGAGGGATTTTACAAGGAAAAGTATTTTAGTCTTAGAAACATCCATTATCACTCTCTCATAGGAAGAATAATTTGACCTGCACTAGGCAACAAAGTTGGGGAAATTTAGGGTTTGGTCAGGGAAAAAATGATGGAACTAGTACTGATAGACACCATGTAGGTTAGTGCCTTGGTATTTAATTTAGAGTTCATCTGATAGAATGGACCAAAGGAAAAAAATAGTTTTGAAAACATCACCATCCCTATATTCGAATACTTCTTCCAGTTTTTGAAATTCCAGGGCTTGTGCTTCAATTTACCCTCTGCTCTCCATTTCAAATAGAAATTAGCATATTAATGTGTGGACTACCTGGCTGATTGGTGGCTAGAAAGGTATTTGTATGGCTTGGATTCATCCATGCAGAGACACATTCTTATCCAATGCAAAAACGATAAATGACCTCAAACACATGCCCCTTTCCTTGATAATATTCCTGCATTGGTGGTTTCGGGATTGGGAGGAGTGGTTTTCTCCTACCAATTTTCTCCCAGTGGAATGATTCTCCACCCACCACGTGGAAGGAGGTAAAAAAATTGTTGGTTCGAGCTCCCTCCATTTCTTGTGCATGTTATGGATTCGAAACTCATCTCAACCGTACATCTAATCCACTACTCATATCATGTCGTAGATCTTAGACCCTCTTTAACCTCTACCTTTTACATTCCACCTCTCACTAAACTTTTTTCCTGACATGCATATTACTCCAATGAGTTTCTTATATTCCATAGATATTCCTTACCCTTTATTTCCATCGTATAACTGTTCTGACCATTAACCTTTCCGCCGATCATCAACTTGATATTTCGCCTTGCAACTTTTGCTAGCGGATCCCATGCTCATTGTTTATCTCTTCGCTCGAAAGATCTTAACCATCAAACTTCTTCAACACATACCAAAAGAAATTTTCATCCCTTAAACAAATTTTTAAATGTTATTTCATGGTTGCATGGTTTCATGGGAAAAATGAAAAATTCTGGTCTTTATTTTTCCTCCATTCTACCACCCATGGTCACATTAGAAAAGATCCAAAATTTTAAGCCTCTTACTGGGACTTAAGTCCCTCTTCTCACCTGTAAACCAAATCAATGCTAATAGCTGGATCCAATTCGAGATGTTATCCTCCTTGTGAGGTATCAAAGAACTTGTAGACCAGTGCCAATACCATTTTTTGTACAAATTATTGCTTCAAAAATAAAATGGAAACTCTACTCTGTTTTTTTTTCTGTAAATAAAACAAAGAAAAATGGAAAACCTCAATATGTTAGGTCCTTCTCTCTGGGATTCAAATCCTTCAACCTTCCATTTGTACTTATCTTCTAATCCAACAATAATATATACAATTAATGTACAAAGTGCCTTCATCTTCATGACAAATAATTTTTCAGAAATCTTCCATTAATGTGGTCTCCTTTTAGTTGAATCCCATTTTGTTTTTGCAGAATTAAAGAGTTATCTCCCCTGTATGCAGCAATAATATATGGACCCTTCCATAAATGGTCAAAGTTTCCATGTTTGACCTCCTTTCTTGCATCCCACTTCAAAACCAAATCATCAACCTGGAACTGATCTTCCTTTACCCTCCTGTCAAAATTTTTTTCATCTTTTCTTGATGGACCTGTACCTTATCATATGGTATTTCTCTCAGTTCATTCAACTCAGTTATCTGATTTATTCTCCTCAGCATATTATTTCGTTCTTCATCCTTATCTTGTAACAACTTCATCATTGGTAAACCCAAGGATACTGGAAAGATCACTTATGCTTCATACAACAACTTAAAATGTGGCATACCAATAGCTCTTTTACTACTTATCTTTTCTACCCATAAAGCATATTTCAACTTGGTGTACCATGCTCTTTTATTTTCTTCCAGAAGTCTCTTTATTATCCTTACCAAACTTTTATTTGTTGATTCAACAAGACCATTCCCTTGAGGGTAATATGATGTAGAATGGTTCAGATTGATGTGGTATTTATTGCAAAAATTAATCAGTTTCTTTGATTTTAAAGCGTTTGCATTATATGTTACACATATTCTAGGACATCCAAATCTTGACAAAATAACTAGTACAAAATAAGGAATTAGCTACTACGTGACTAAAAATTCTAGTCACCACAGGTTTTTCAAGTGATTTACTACTAAATATGAGCAATTTTGATTGACCCAACTATAAACGACTAAAATTAACGACTAATTTATTCACTAGTTAACAAATATGACTAGATAATAAGTAACATAATTAAAGATGACTAACTTAAACGGCCAACTTAGTCATCGCATAAAAAATGACTAGCTAGAATAATATGAATTAGTCATTTGTGTTAGTCATTTTTAATTGTGTCATCAAAAATTACAATTTTTACATTGAATTGTAAATTTTGTAAATTGCCTACCTTCTATTAGTAATATTGGTGCCATGCACCTCGATCTTTAGATATCCAACAAAGCAGTTGCATGAATTTGATCTTGACCATGTTTATCCCTGTTGCACCATTGAAGCAAACTGTTAAGCGCGTGCTAAAGGAAAATTCGGTTCCTACAATTATGAATTAGGTACTAGAACCAATACCATATCGATACCTAGAAACATCATAGCTAGTTGTTGATCCTTCAATGTAAGAGTCCCAAGTCCCATACTGAGGTGCTTTTCTAAATTCAATATAACTATCATGATTTATGACTGACAAAACTCCACATTGACAACAAAACAGAGAGAATGTAAAACACAAATCAGCAAGATAAGATCAGGATACGAAAACATCCACACATGTGTGATTGGTTGCATATTATTTTTGAAAAAATATTGCAAGTGAGACAGAATGTCCTAAATGTAAAGAAGGGATATATAAACTAGGGTTGAAATAAAATTCATCTCCTCGAAAGGTTCTTCGACACTTTCCACAAAATATTAATTGATGACACATGTCCTGTAAACACCTCAATTTGATGCTTTGTCTAAGGATCCATATCCACTTGTAAAAAGTATAAAATTCCAACCTCTAAGCGATGCCCATTAATCACAACAAATCCATGCACATGAATAAAATATTTATGAGACAAGTACCCTATCAAACATCTGAGTTTAGTGTTTTGATTAAGGATACATATCCATAGATATATGCTCTTTAATTCCAACCTTCTAAGTATTGGGCACCTTACCAAAGACCATAGTTTAATGTTTTGATTAAAGATTCATATCCACATGTAAAAATTTTAAGTTCCAACTATCTACAACAACACTACATTGCAACCATTCCATATACAAAAATAAAATAAACACCTAAATATTTAGATGAAAAGTGTATATCCACAAATAAAATATCTTAAATATAAAATAATCAAAACATATAACATTAAATATATGCAGAAAAACCAAATTCACCTTTAACAATGTGCCAAGTTACATAATATAAGTACAAAATCTTGGAGTCCAACTCTCTAACAACATCAATGCATCCCTTCAATTACGTATACACTAATAAACTAAACACCTATATTTTATTGAAAACTCCATCTAAACAAGTTAAATATCTTGAATATAAAATAATTAAAACATAACATTGAATCTATCCACAAAAGACCAAATTCACCTTCAACAGCGCACCAATGCCAAAAAGAGAGTGACATTTAAAAGCAGCACCATATAAATATATTAGAAGGAATAAAGAAAAAACAAGGCAAAAAAAATGATAATAACTAAAGAGGAGATGATTAGATTACCAAGAAAATAAGTTAGGGTCCTTGAAAACAAAGAACCTAGATGGAAATGGAGGAATGCTAATTGATACCGATATATGTCAACCCTTGGTCTTAGAAAATGTTGAAATCCTGTAGAAGGAGAAGATGGAAAGTTACTCATTATATAAAAACCACCCAATTCAAAGGGGAGGGCCCTTCACTACTTTATCCTTTGTGGATAAAGGAATACAAATCCCTTTGATGTGATTTGTGCTATCATGGTGGCATACATTGGTCGTAGTGAGTGCCGTCTCTTATGATTCAAACCCCATTTCTCATTTTCCATTTTCAAATGTCTATGGGGTCACTCTCACCATTTTCGAGCACCTAAGAAGCAGAGGAGGAAGTCTGCGGCCAAACGTTAAAATACCGTATTCTTTCCTGATTCGGAGGCCGTGAAATTAACTATTTAAACTATCCTACTCCTGAGAGCCAACCAACCCATTACCATCAAGGTTAATGATTCTTAAACCTTGCAAATAAGTTACCCTCACATTGAATCACATCGACCTTTCTGCTATGGATACTAGTTCTTTATGGTACCTTGTATAGTTGGAGTTGATGTCATGGAGTGATAGAAAGCAATATCTTTTTCTCGAGGTAGGGATAAATTCCACTCGATAGACGAAATCAAAACTTACCTAATGCAGAAATCATGCAGCAAGTACCAACTTCCCTAAGAGCAGGAAAGAGGGAAAGCATATATCATAGCTGAGAAAGGAGTAGACCAGTTATCCCCTATAGTGGTCATAAAGGAATAAGGAGGAGGAAGAAGAGGAGGACCAACAGAAGTCCAAGGCCAAATGTTAAAAGCAGGCTGGAGCTTCAGACCCACAAACCTATTTGATATTTTATTGAATTTTCAATGTTTTTTTACATCACCATAGATAGTTGGATTCATGTGTCAAGCTTTATCAGTTCAATATTATTGTATCAGAACACCCATTTACAACTCTCTGATTAGAATTTATTTTCATAGCAGACCCAGTATGGATTATAATAATCAATATCCAACATAATGAATCAAAACATGAGCTTTAGCAGACCTCCATGGGAGACTTCTTTCACAACTTAAAATAGTGATTTACCAGTGAGCTTAGCTCGTTTTTCCAAAACCAACCAATATTGTATTGATTTCCCATTGTTGGCTTATTACTTTTATTTAAATTCTAAGCCATTTAAATAAAATTTGTGGTTTCTTTTTCTAGTGGGTTTTTTCTTCTTTTTTTATGGACTTGAGGGCCATCTACTTCTCCCATCCTCATAGTACATCCCCCCTGTAGCTCTACATTTCTCTGTATCATTAATGGTTAGCAACAGGGAACTTGGTGAGGGTCTTCTCTATCATCCACCATTGGCATCGGGGACAATAATCTGGATTCATCCAAAAGTATCCCATTATATATGTATTTGAAACAACCTATGCTTGAAACCAATTCAGCTTCTTGACCAACCAACTTTGACTCCTATATTTTTATGGAAACTTTGAACATTTTTAAAGCAAAGAATACTTGAAATTTATTGGGAAACTAGTCAGCCTACTAAAACAAGATACTCTGTAACCTATATCAACAACTTGTAAGCTTGTTTAGACATGAATAAGTTGGAAAATAGCAGTTTTGTGTTGCTTAAAATAATACTTGCTTTTATTCTTATCTTTTGTTTCTATTCTCTACTTTCTATTGAAAGATATGGTTGGTATCTATTCAAACTTGTTTTGTGTCTATTTATAAATTTTAGGGAATTCTATTGGATCTTAATAGCTTTAAAATTTAAAATGTTGATTTAAGCTTTGATCAATGTTGCTAACTTGTTATTTGTAGTGATGTACAAGCAAGAATTGAATATATAAAAGTTTCAATATAGAATAATAATTCAAAGAGTTATCTCCCTATGATGATAATTATCTTTCTGCCAATTGCCATGAAGCAATAGACGCCCATAACAGGTAGACACAACAAATCATGATTTTTCTTAACTTTAGCAATTCCTTTTCCTTTGTATTATTACTATTATTATTATTATTATTATTATTATTATTATTAAATTTTCCATCTTACATTTTAGGAAATGTTCAAAGTTGGTTGAAAAATATTTCTTTATTGTTCTTTTCACCTTTCTATCTCATGTCAGTTGGAATTTTAGAGTGAGGTGAAGTGTTGAATATGTAAAGTACTGAAAGCATCATTATTTCTAGGGTTATGCAGTGGTAGATTGAATTTTTGAACTCTTAAATTCTCCTTTTCTCTTGTATATTCCTAATTGCAGGGTTGAGAAAAGGCCATGGCTTATGCGAGCTTAGAAATCCAGTGTTAAGAAAGAAATTAAAACCAACAGGGATAAAACTACATCATGGACTCAATATTCTAATTGTAGTTCGTTGTTCTAATTTCTAACCCTCTATTTTATGTGTAGAATATTCTAATCTCGTGTGTTTGATCATGATTGATGTAGTGACTAGNATATATATATATATATATATATATATATATATATATATATAATGTGTGCTTCATGTTGCGTTTTGGGGGTCAACATGTCCCATGGCGGATAATCGTATCCGCGTGTCCTGTGTTCTAGTGTCATGTGACTTAGGGTAAGATACATCTCGCCTCTTACATGTTTTGTTATCTTGATAAATATTGTAATAAATTTAGAATCTATTCTTTAGTGTGGGACCACTAGTAAACTTTGATACAACTTTAGTAGTTAACAACTTATCACCTGCAAATTAAGAAATCAAGAAGCATCCATTATGGCATTAGCATACCTGACACAAGTGCATAAGTTAGAAGTTGCCAGACTTGGAGATCCATAATACAAATGGTATCTGTTGTTTATAAAACAATTATTACATCAAACTTTTCTTGTCTGTTTTGGTGGTCATTTTGGGGATCAACGTTTCCCATGTCAGATAATCATATCTACATGTCCTATGTGTTATGTGCCCTAGTGTCATGTGACTCAGGTTAAGATGCATCTTGCCTCTTGACATGTTTTGTGATCTTGTTAAACATTGTATAACTTCAAAATCTATTCTTTGGTGTGGGAAAACTGGTAAAATTTGATACAACTTTATCAGGTGACAAATTCTCACCTTCAAATTAAGAAATCAAGAAGCATTCATTATGGCATTAGCATAACTGTCACAAGTGCAGAAGTTGGAAGTTGCTAGATTTGGAGATCCATGATACAAATGGCATCTATTATTTGTAAAATAATTATTACAACAACCTTTTATTGTCTATTTTAGTGGTCGTTTTGATAAGAATGTTTCCTAAATCATTATCACACAGTGAATATTGATTGACCTTACTCTGGATCCTGTGTAAATTGAATTATCTTATAAAACTTTAGCTGATGCAAAAAGGGAGACAATTTGCTCAATGTAACTTTCTAGTCATTGTCCCTCCCCAGAATTTGATAGCTGTAACGATCCTCTTGAATATATCTTGTTGCAATCATAAGAGGTTAGTAAATCTATGGTGTTATCTTCAACAACCCTAATCATTCGTCAAACCAATAGATTTATAACAGTGCTTGATATAGATCACAAGAAAGATGTTCACTTACCATATCTTTGTCCAAGAATAACCAACCACACAAATAGAGTGAAACAACAAGTAGAGTGAGTTGTTTGGAGCAATGTTATTAGAGCCAGATCAGTGATCAATCTAGAAGAGCCCAAAACGTTAACTGGACCAGAACTGGAAAAAAAATTGTCGATCAAAAAATACATAAAATATTAATATTTTGTAAAACAACTTATAGATTCATGTGCATACATATTATTCCAAACCATCAATACACTAATATGCAAACCTTGTCATATATATAGAAAGTACTAGTGCAAATAACCAAAATAGCACTGAGTGCAATACATCTCTGAAGTTTTGAACCAAAATACATCAAAAAAGAGGCTCTAAATGGCCCCTAGAGTCCAAAAAATAAGCATATTACTAATGAATATATATAATATGATTCTCCAAAACCCCCCTCCAACAAGTCTTCAAATCTGCCCAAGAACTCCAAAACCACCCATCAAACTCAGCTGAACAACTCTCCAATACTACCCAAGAAACTTAGCTCTCAAGAATTTCAAAGAGATGGAATGAATAGTGTGAGTGAAATAGGGTCTTTAAATATAATGGGTAGGGGCTTAGGGTTAGGTTAGAATCTTTAGGATAGAATTTTTATGTTTTTTTTAATTTGGGAATTATGGGTCCCCCATTGAGGCAGTACGACATATCACAAACCATCCAATTCCATATGAAACCAGCCAAAATTGGTTGGTTCTAAAGGTTTGGTACAGTTATGTACAGAACCAGTTGGTTCACAACTGGTCCAAGTCATTTTTAATTATTTTCCAGTTTAGGAACCTAACTGGAGTGGTTGGGCCTATGAACTGGTCAAACCAACTAGTTTTACTAGTTGCAGTCTGATTCCGATAACACTGGTTTGGACAAAGAATGAATGAATTCCCGAGAATGAGATGATACAAATGAGGAGTGTATCTTACTGTTAGTTTGCTAGCTCCAAGAGGTTGACTAGGACGACCTAGTCAAATAAAGTAAGTACAATAAATACATTAGTTAGGCATCCATATGTAGGCTCCATAAAGCTATAACCATTATAATGGATTGTCACATGACCACATGCATAGTGAAAACTAACCACATCATCTCAACATATATGTTGTTGGGTTTGTTATAGCATGAACTAGCATGCATAGTTAAAACCCCAAGGAACATGGTTACCCAATTGCAACCTAGAGGTGTTACCCATTGTCACCTCTATAATACCTCTCTGCACTTCTGGTTGATTCTTCTCCAACTCAAGGGGGGATTCCCTAGATAGGATTGGTGAGCTATGGCAATGAGGACACACGGTGATTTGAAGAGTTAGCCTTAGCAAAACTTAAGGTCTTCATTTGTTGTATAGGTGATGGGAGGGTTTTGAAGATTAGTTCCAATCCCTAGGGAATTTGGTGTATTGGGATGATTCCCCCCCAAGCCTTGAAGTGTATGTGCTTGGCCGAAACCTTTGCAACAAAAAGCAAAAAAAGTCCCTACCCCAAAACTATTGAAGCTGCAGGAAATATTTCACCAAGAAAGGGTGGAATCTATGGCACACTCCTCCAACCTATATCCTAGCTTGTACCCTAGCTTATGCTACTTGATTTGTAGTTCCTCCTTATATCATCAAACCACAAGACATGCAATAAAACTAACATACAAAATATTAAATTCCACTTGAGTAAGACTGCCCCTTGAAGTGAACTAGGAATATAAATTTTACAATGGTAAAACATATCATGTTACCTCAACATTTAAGCATCAAGTAAAAAACCAAAGAGAAGAAAATCCTTTCAATCCAAAATGCTCCATAAGGTTTAACAATTAGGCTCCAAAGAGAGAAATATCTCATAATCCAACCATGCTAAATGAGGGAGAGAGCAAATCCTTATATAGCTTTAACCTCCTCAACCTCTTACAATAGAAATCATAAATTAACCTAGGGTGGTGTAAACCATGAATAACTCCATTAGCCCTAACAAATATCTAACCAGCTGCTAACAAATTCTTTATAAAATATGGTCAATGCTACCAATACAATTTTCAAGGGATAATAAGGCCCAATGTCCATAAATATTCCTCAACCCTAAAAAATGCACACTACAGTTTTAAAGTGGACAACACTAAGGTGAGAAATTATCATCATAAACAAAGTATAGGAATCCTCCAAAAATAACAAGGGATTCCAATTCAAAAATATTTCATGATGAATGACCCATTAAAAGTCTCAAAAGGCTCCTCCAAAGCAGTGCTAGTCCTAAAACAATGAACAAATAAGGCCATATTAATTCTCCACGTGTCATCACTAATGACCTTTGTCTGTTGTGGACATGGAGCACCATGTGTAGCGTAACCCACATTCTTGGGCCAAAGGTCACTCTAGTAGGAAATGAAATGCCATAGATACTTCGCCGCTTCACAATAGCAAGAGTTCCATGTTCATCAACAGGTTTGACTCATGGCTAAGGTATACTTGGAGCCTTTCTGAGTATGTCTCATATTTCATTAATGACAATCTTATCCCTCTCTAGTTGATTGTCTCCAATGGTCTCTATTGCAGAACGATGCTCTTTTGACACTCATTCAAAATAGAAGAACATTTCTCCATGGCAAATCAAATATATTCATCCCCTTATCACTTCTTTCTTTGAACCAAGATGCACCATTGTCGGACGTTTGGGAGGAAAATGCATGCATGCCAGATGACTGCCATGTTGGTTATGGCGGTCTAGAAGACTTGTTACTTACACACCTTCTTCCTTTTCCCTTGAAACTGGAGTACCACTTGGGTCACCGAGCATGAGAAGGATGAAATATTGCTCGGTATTGTGCAAATAAGGCTCTATCCCCATTCATAAATATGCCAGATTTATATTTCTTTGCATTTAAATATTTGTTTCAACTTCCCCGAGGATTCCTTGGATGTTTCTCACTTCACATATACATCACACTTCTCTTTAATCTTCTTCGATTTGTTCTTTAATCCCTATAATCTGTTCAGTTTGGCCATTTCTATTAGGCAGTATTGGTTCCAATGAGTGAAAACTGGACTATGTTGGATCGAAATCCTGTCTATGTAGGAATTTGGATGTCTAGATTTGAAAGATTCTGGCATTGATACTCCTTTCTCGGTCACTCTAGGTGGCGTCCTCCTTGAATATCTAAAATGTTGTTTCTTACTTCCATCAGGTTAAGGGCTCAATGAGATCACTTCAGATTCTTGAGGAGAGATTGTTTTCAGTGTTGGAATCTAAAGATACTAAACCTGCCATCTCCAGACTAAGATTATTGATTGATTCCTCATATAGGTGGTGCTATTCAATCCCAAATGCACTGGTAGATTCAAGAAACACCCCATGGTAGCTTCTTTTGGAGTTTCATCATGTAGATTGAATGTGGGTGATGGTCTTTTCTCAGGAGATGGATTGCTTTCTTGTTGGACAAGATTCTTGTCGAAGTTTCATATTTCCCACAAGTACTTGTTTCTCCAGAGCAGGATTGTTTCCATCCTTTAGGAAAATATCCCCTTGTGATATATTTTCGAAATGGCCTTTACCAGTTTTTCCTTTTGTACTGCTGTTATAGCGGATTTCACAAATCTAGGTGAATCACACTTTGTATGGCCTTCCCATGTCCCGCTGCAGACTCTTTAGACCCCATGAACTATATTTTATCCTTTGATGTTTCCTTGATCATCCCTAAAACTATATGAAAAATGATATACGTGGATTTGTACCCGATAACTGCATACATACGCGGGTTTGACCCCTATAACCGCGTACATCGGGATGTGTGCATAATCCAAATCCTTTTGGAATTTTCCTTGACATGGATCCGACTCATTCGACTCCTGGCCTTCCATATACCTTGAGATCACTCGGATTCGACCCTTCATTATCCCTTGTGAAGCTATATAAGGAACCCCTTGGTACATTGAAGGCATATAGAGAGATTGAGAGCAAAGAAACTATAGTCCATTATTGCCGGAATTTATACTTGAGTCTGCATACCTTTGTCCCTTTGGAGCACTTTCGTGTTCTTCCCAAGCTTTCCTTTTTTTAGTGAGCTTGCTATCGTGAGATGGAGGATTGAAGTGGTGGAGGCCCAAGTGGGGGATTCATTTTCTCCGGTTCGCAGACATGTCGTCAGAGGTTGTATCTATCTTGTAATCTCTGATTCATATTAATAAGAACTATCTTTTCCTATCCAATGATGGGTATTTGATTAAATATTGTATCCATTGGAATATGTCAAATTCTTTTACATTATTGATTATAAATGCTAGAATAGATCTAACACCATGATATATAGTATGCTTGTATTGTTTACTTGTTGTTGAGGAAGTATTATATCAATTCAAGCTGAAGATTGGAAAGCTCAACGGGGATCTACTTCAACCGTCCAGAATAGGGTACGAGGTCTAATCCTTTAGTGTTAGACATTTTATTTCTATTTCATATTGGGAAACATTGATTTCTGGAGTCAAAGCTGTCCGTTGTTGTACCCCAAGCCATAGGAATCTGTTATAGCGGATTTCACCCCTCTAGGTGAATCACTCTTTGTATGGCCTTCCCCTGTCCCGTTGCAGACTCTTTAGACCCCATGGACTATCTTTTATCCTTTGATGTTTCCTTGATCATCCCTAAAACTATATGAAAAATGATATACGCGGATTTGTACCCGATAACCACGTACATACGCGGGTTTGACCCCTATAACCGCGTACATCGGGATGTGTGCATAATCCAAATCCTTTTGGAATTTTCCTTGACATGGATCCGAATCATTCAACTCCTAGCCTTCCATATGCCTTGAGATCGCTCGGATTCGACCCTTCATTATCCCTTGTGAAGCTATATAAGGAACCCCTTGGTACATTGAAGGCATATAGAGAGATTGAGAGCAAAGAAACTATAGTCCATTGTTGTCGAAATTTATACTTGAGTCTGCATCCCTTTGTCCCTTTGGAGCACTTTTGTGTTCTTCCCAAGCTTTCCTTTTGTTAGTGAGCTTGCTATCGTGAGATGGAGGATTGAAGTGGTGGAGGCCCAAGTGGGGGATTCAGTTTCTCCGGTTCACAGACGTGCTGTCAGAGGTTGTATCTATCTTGTAATCTCTGATTCATATTAATAAGAACTATCTTTTCATGTCCAATGATGTGTATTTGATTAAATATTGTATCCATTGGAATATGTCAAATGCTTTTACATTATTGATTATAAATGCTAGAATATATCTAACACCATGATATATAGTATGCTTGTATTGTTTACTTGTTGTTGAGGAAGTATTATATCAATTCAAGCTAAATATTGGAAAGCTCAACAGGGATCTACTTCAACCGTCTGGAATAAGGTACAAGGTCTGATCCTTTAGTGTTAGACATTTTATTTCTATTGCATATTGGGAAAGTTTGATTTCCGGAGTCAAAGCTGTCTGTTGTGGTACCCCAAGCCATAGGAATTTCTCTCCGTAATAGAATTGGCAACTCCGCTGGGGAGTTGCTAGTAGTTGTACTTTGGGGGTGATTTTCTCAGCATTCAATGTATTTGAATTGCTCTTTCTCTCTTGTTTCTGTTTCGGGTCTGGGGGCATCTATGCCTGGTAGAGTCTAATTGGAGTGAATTTTGTCTTAGCCTGCCTTTTTGCCTTGTTTTGTGCACCTTTTCTTCTTGTACGTGGGTTTTTTATTTACAGTCGCGTATACACGCGGTTTTATCTGTGATTTCTGCGTATACACGCGGGTTTACTGCGAACAGTCGCATATACCCTAGATTTTTCTCTTTTGTGGAAGATAATTGGTTGCTAGGTAAATGTTGTTAGTTGCTGAGTCTCCTTTGGCACTTCCTGAGTCTGTTTTGACCTCTGTTTCTGACCAGAAACGTTTTTTTTAGCCTAAATTTTTTTTTTTAGGAAAGTTCTTGTCATGGCATTTTCGATTTTTTGTTTGAGATTAGTGCATTAGAGTTCTTTTACCTTAGTGCTTTGCTTGAATGTTGTTTATGTGTGCTTGCAGAGTCTAAGGGTGGTAGAATCATTCTTTTGCTTTTTGCATCTCTTATATTTTCAAAAAATCCAAAAACATTTGCTTATCATAATGCATTTCATTTTGCACTTTGCATTGCACTTGCACTAGATCTAGATTTGCTTTGGAGTACTAGTTAGGACTTCATATAGGAAAAATTTGTATTCATCATTTGAAGAATAATTGTGCATTTCACGTAGTAGCATACCCTGTTTACATGGACACAATGCATTTGCATTGATTGTTACGGTGTGCATTTTACTTCATGTTGCGTCATAACACCACTAGTTGCACGACCATATCCTATTTTTGAGTAATAAAGCCAACTAAAATCAACGCTAATTAAAATGAATTACACTCTTTTCTTTTCTAGGGTGCACCAACAAGCTTAGGTTTTAGGATCTTGGAATAGTTCATTGTAAGTCAATTCTCCAAGAACACTAAACAACAACATCTAGGTGTCTATCCAGGGAGTGTGTGAAATCCTTGATATAACCATAATTCTCAGGATCCTCCTCTCAAACGGGAGTTAAGCACGAGGCAATGTGAGTGGTTATTGATTGGGATGTCCCCTAGTCATAACTGAGTAGCATCGGAGATATTTCCAGGATTGTATTCGTATCTAGGGGCTCTTTCAAGAGTTTTGGGCTTTGCTACCCTGCCCATACGGTCAATCCCGCCTACGACTGTCCACCTGAGCTTTGATTATATTGAGGTGGCCTTAGTGACCTTACCTAAGATATCGAGGGGGTACTTGTAGAAGTTATTTTGCATGTGTCCCGGCCAGGTTGGGGTCGGACAGCACAGTCGCTTTACGCGTTGAAGCTGAGGGCCACAATAATTGGTTACGTACCTCCGCTTGTTGTGTATGGGAGTCTCAGGCCTCTCCTAGGTGAGACATACCTGCTTTATTCGGAAGCTCACTTATCCAGCCCTTGTTTGCTTGCATTTGGCTTTAGATTTTGTTAGTGATTGCTCTGTGCA
Organism: Pseudotsuga menziesii; assembly: GCA_001517045.1. NCBI lineage: Eukaryota > Viridiplantae > Streptophyta > Pinopsida > Pinales > Pinaceae > Pseudotsuga > Pseudotsuga menziesii. The sequence goes on along the minus strand of LPNX010472289.1, from coordinate 29,644 downwards.
CGCTAGTTGGCCTAGGGTTTATGTAAATAGAGAGTCTTTGCTATTTTTGTTTTGAGTCATTGTGGATTCGAGTGCGGTTCCTCGTCGTACTCGTCGGTTAGCAGGAATTTCACCTTCTACTTCTCCTCCTCCTTTGGGAGAGAGACCTAGATAGTCCAGGCGGACTATGTCACACACTGATTCACACACCATGGAGGATCATTCAGAGACTATTCCTGAGCCACCTCCTCTCCTTCGTGTTGATGATGGGGAATTTACTCCTACATACGATCCTTCACCTGACCTAGCTGAGTTCGATCCTATGATTTTCCAGATAGGATATTTGCACGATAGACCTACTCACCCTAGGACTGATTCCCCATTGACACATTACTGGTATGGAATGCCGGAAGATGCCGAGACTCACTTTGAACCTACCAGTACTAGCTACGGTAGTTATGCTACGACTGGTTTTCCTATGCACGATTTGACATTTCATGTCGAATCCGACTTTGAGCCTAGCACTATGCCTGGGGGAAATCCCATTCCTTACCTTGTGGAGAGGTTTGGGACTACTAGTCACATTGCACCTTCCGTCCTAGTGGTGGAAGCTACATCTCATCTCCCTACTAGGTATAGGGATAGCGATCCGATTAGGATACCAGGTTCGAGACGGGTGACGATAGGCGGTAGTACATACCTTATTACTTAGATTCCTTTGTCCTCGGTTCTGATTTCTTCAAATGTACATCCTCCACCTTATCCACATGGTCCTTCGAGCCAATATATGGCTATGAGTCAGGTCCATACTGCGGTTACTAGGCCAATTGTGTCTCAAGTCCATATACCACCCACTGCTTCGGGAGGCTATACTCATGCTTATAGTGGTCAGCTTGTTATGTCTGGGGCCTATATACCTACTTCTGGTATGTATGCTCCCTCTTCCGAAGCTCATCTTCCTACCTACGGAGTTTCCCATGGGACATCACATGCGATGACCTATGGCCCTTATTACGGGACGCAGTATGGATAGGTTTCTTCACCTTATGGAGGCGGGTATCAACAATGCGCTTATTCTCCTAACTACAGCTTGGTAGCTCCTAATAGTCAAGGTCCACCTTACTATGGTACTTCCACGTTACCCTATATGGGTTAGATAGGAGGAGGACACTATGGACAAGCCCATGGTGGTGCTCAAACCTATGTGAACCAGGGAGCGGTCCATCGACCTCATCATCCTAGGCTCCCTTTCCTCGTGACGCTTAACATTCTTGACTTATCGAGACTTATGAACGATCCTGTGGCTCATGACCCAGCTTGGCCGGCTGTCCCTACCAAGCTTCCTTTCGGATATACCTAAGTTCGAAGGCAAACCGGGAGAGGATCCGAGCGAACACGTTACCACATTTCACCTTTGGTGCTCTTCGAATTCATTACATCAAGACTCAGTCCGCTTGTGACTATTTCAACGCACCCTTACGGGGCCTGCTGCGAAATGGTATATAGAGTTACAAAAGGGAGATTTTACCTTGTTCAATGATCTTGCGATGACTTTTCTTAATCACTTCCAGCTACTAGTTCGCTATGACGTTGGTACTGAACTCTTGTCGACATTTTGGCAAGATAAAGCCACCCATATTTCTAATCATATTCAGGAGTGGCGTAGACAAAAGAGATTAATTAAAGCCTTTATAACACCGGAGTTCCTTCTCGAGTGGTTCCTCAAGTCTTTATTGCCATATATCGCGAAGGATGTTTCCACATCTGGAGTGCAGAATGAGGAACAAGCAATCTTTAGGGCGCAGGAGCTAGACTTGATTTATGCTCAGTCCGGTTTGTTGTATGAGATTATTCTGAACGTTCCTCATTCCAGTTTCGATCCCAAGTTCAAACCCGGACCACATGCCGATGGTATTGTGGGTTGTGCAAGTGCAAAACCTGCAAATTCGGTTGCAAAACAAGTTAGTCAATTTTCGCTCAACCAGTCTGCTTCGGGACAAGCTACGGCTTCGTCTCAGCCCACCCAAATGGAGAATGTACTTTTTGTGCAATTGTCGGACCAGAAGGGTAACCAGCAGCCCGGACGGAATAGAAAAAAGGGTAAGAATAATAATTGAAAGGGTGGGAATAGGAATGAGAATGCTACCAATAATGACAAGAACAGTTAGAATGCTAGCGGGGACAAGCAAGCGAAACGTAATGTTAAGTTCCCTTGCAAGCTATGTAAGGATGATCACCTCACTTACTTCTGTCCTCGAATTGATGAAGCTTCGAGACTCTTAGCACAAGGCCCAGTTGTGCTAACAAACCCTTTACCGCATAACCAAAATATGAACTTGAAGTCCTAGGAGCTATCTAGTGAGAATGATCCACCAGAGACTGGTGCTCATGGGTGCATTAACATGGTCTGTGCTGCCAAGTTTGTGACTCGTGTGAAAGATTATGGATCGTCACAACCCAACCCAGGCAAAGAACCTGATCCACTAGGAACCCCTTTGCGCATTGAGAAACCTGCGGATAAACCTGAGGCTGCACCTCGCATTCCTAAGGGGGTACTTAAGCGCTCGAGACATAATCCAAATTCCTGAGCCACCCAGAATTATTCAGTTGTCGAGGATTTGGGCCATACTCCTTGTGCGATGTCTGCATTGGAAGTGCTTCAGAGTTGTCCTTCGCAAAGGAAGGATTTGATTTCTGCTCTTGGTGTGAACAGTAATGATTCTTCCTCAGTGATCAAATTTGAAACCGCAGGACATCAGCCTCGCTTTCCCTACTATGTGTCACTTTTGGTACACGTAGAATGTCTTAATATGATCGTCAAGCGCACTGTGATTGACGAGGGTGCTGCTGCATCTGTGATGTCTTTGTCCTGTTGGAAGGGTCTTGGTTCTCCTGAGTTGTTGAAATCAACGACTATGTTAACTTCTTTTGATGGGAGATCTTTTAGGCCGCACGGCATCCTTCCATCCCTTAAGGTCCGTTCGGGGGGGAAGACCATTGCGTCGATAGAGGTTGAGGTGGTTGATGCACCCCTTTACTACAATCTCTTGCTGGGTAGGAACTGGATGTATAGTATGCTATTCGTTGCTTCTTCCTTGTTCCGCGTTGTATGCTTTCCACATAACGAGAAGATTGTAACGATTGATCAAATGACATTCAAGAATTCCTCTGTTACTGCATCTTCGAGAGCTTCGGTCCCGATCGTTGAACACTCTCAGGCGGCAACTGGGAGTGTGGGTGTAGGCATGTATCCATCCCTCATGGGAAGCTTTAATTTCCCTGCACCGATCCTCATGATAGGATCTTGTTCTGATGAGGCTTTGACTTCTACGACCTCAGTGTCTTTTCACACGACTCATATGGAAGATCCTTGGATTCTTCCCACACTGAGTATTTTGAGTGAGCCTGTCGAGACCAACGTGCCGCTTCCTGCAGCCATGATAGCTTATCAAGCCAATCTTATGAATGTTGCAGAGCCCTGTTCTTCCTCTTCGCGGATGGAAGAGGAAGACCCCTATGTGCTGCCGGCATGGGTAGTACAGTCTTCTCATGTCCACGACTGCCTTGATACGGTTTTCCCTTCAGATGAAGCGATCATCGAGGCTATGTCGGGTGTTGAGCTGCCATGGGAGGAACTTCATCAGAGACCATATTTCCTTCCACCGCTTGACCGTTTGGAGCATGAGGATTATAGGGAGATTCTTAGTCAGAGTGTTGGTAGGCCCATGGTTCCATTAAGCTCTCCTAGTCAGATGGCTGATGGGAACATGGCGAACATATCTTCCACGATTTCTATCGACATCTCTCGAAATCCTGGAACCATTGAGAATGTCTATATTGGGGCGGAATGTTCCCATGCTGAGATTCTCGAATATACCAAGATATTCAAGGAATTCCATGATATTTTTGCTTGGTCTTATGACGAGATGCCAGGTATTGACCCTCGGATTGTCGAACATGAGATTAAGACTTACCCCAACGCTAAGCCTGTTCGACAATGTTTACGTGCCGTGAATCCTAGGAAAGCACCTGCCATTAAGGTAGAGATAGAGAAGCTGTTGAAAGCCGGTTTCATCTATCCCGTTCCCTTGACGGAGTGGGTTTCAAACCCCATTCTGGTGGATAAGAAGCAGGGAATGATACGAATATGCACTGATTTCCGCGATTTGAATCATGCATGTCCTAAGGATAACTTCCCTACACCATTTATAGATCAGATTTTGGATGAGTGTGCGGGTAGCGAGGTGTTCTCCTTCATGGACGGCTTTTCCAAGTATAATCAGATCCATATTAAACCTAAGGACCAACACAAGACTGCATTTATATGTCCTTGGGGAACGTTTGCATATCGGAAAATGCCTTTCGGCCTTAAAAACACCGGAGCTACATTTCATCAAGAAATGACCTTGATTTTCCACGATCTCAAGTCTATTATTGAAGTATTTTTGGATGACCACGCTGCTCATTCTCGTATGAGAATGCGTAATCCCTATCACTTGAGATTGGTTTTCGAAAGATGCCGGCACTATTTGGTTTGATTAAATCCTCATAAGTGCATCTTTTGTGTGAATTCAGGTCGTTTATTAGGATTCATCGTTTCAAAGGAGGGCATAAGAGTCGATCCCTTAAAGGTTGAGGCAATATTTCAGTTGTCTCCCCTGAAGAATATTCGTCATCTTCAGTGTTTGCAAGGTATGGCAAACTTCTTACGAAGATTTGTGGTCAAATTTGCCAACCTGAATAGAGGCTTTATGCGTCTCTTGAAGAAGGATACTCCCTTTGAATGGGATGAGCAAGCCCAAGATTCCTTCGATGCACTTAAGCGAGCCCTAGCATCGGCCCCGGTGATTAGTCCTCCGGATTATAGCCGTGATTTCCTATTATATGTGGCCGCGTCTTTAGAGATGATTGGTATGGTATTGGTTCAAGAGGATGAGGAGCTCCAAGAGCATGTCATATATTATCTGAGCCAAAACCTTATTGAAACAAAGATTCATTATTCTCATGTTGAGAAGCTTGCTTTAGTGACCGTACATGCGGTTCAGCGTTTGAGACATTATATTCTCCTTCGCTAGACCTTGGTTGTGGCCCATGTCAATCCGTTTCAGTTCGTCCTCACATGAAAGATGATTGGGGGAAAGTATAATAAATGGATTTTCATTCTGCAAGAATTCGATCTCGAGTTTGTTTCGGCAAAGTCGAAGAAGTCGTTAATTTTTACAGAGCTTATATTGGATTTCCCGAGCGAGGCCGAGGAGTTGGTTTGTGAAGATACATTAGTCGATGAACACATCTTCTTAATCTCAACGTCTGACCCATGGTATGGAGATATCATAGTATATCTGCAAACACAGAGGACCCCTACTCACATCTCGCAAGGTGAACGACGTCGATTACGTCACATCTCTAAGAACTACCTTATAGTGGACAATACTTTGTACCGCTGTGGGGTAGATTCCATTTTACGACGTTGTTTAACTCATGAAGAGGATGAGGTTGTGCTAAATGATTGCCACGGAGGGGCGTGTGGTGGTCATTTATCTGGGCTATCTACAGCTCAAAATATTTTGAGAGCGGGTTATTTCTGGTCATCGATCTTTAAAGATTGTGTTGATGCGGTCAAGAGGTGCCACCCTTGCCAGGTGTTTGCACGAAATATGCACTCGAAGCCTGCCCCGTTACATCCCATTATCACCGTCGGTGCCTTCACCAAGTGGGGGCTCTATTTTATGGATTGCAACCCAGCTTCGGCTGGGGAGCACCATCATATTATAGTGGCTGTGGATTATTTCATGAAATGGGCTGAGGCAATGCCTACAGTAAAATCTGACAGTGAGACGGCCGCTCACTTCGTATTCAACCAAATTATTACTCGGTTCGGGATTCCGAAAGAGCTTGTCATTGACCATGGCTCGCACTTTCAGAACCGTATGATGGAAGAGTTGGCATCCAAGTTAGGGTATAAGCAAGAGCACTCCTCTTCTTACTACCCCCAAGCGAATAGACAGGTTGAAGCAGTGAATAAATCACTTAAGTCCATTCTCCAACGAACCATCACACAAAGCAAGATGAATTGGCATATTATGTTATACCCTGCTTTGTGGGCATATCGAACCGCGGTTAAGACTGCCACTAGTTTTTCTCCATATCAGCTTGTGCATGGAGTGGAGTTGATATTGCCGGTTGAATGTGAGATTCCTTCATTGAAGCTAGCTGTGGAACTCTTACCAGACACTTCACCTTTGGAGGAGCGTTTGGTCCACCTCGAGCAACTTGATGAGCAGCGTCGAGATGCCTTGGTGGCTCTAGAGGTTAATAAGCGTCGCGTTAAGGTCCAATATGACAAGTCTGTCTGTCCAAGGGTGTTTAGTGAAGGAGAATTGGTCCTTTTATGGGATCAATCGAAAGAACCCTTGGGGGCAGGGATATTCAATCCTATGTGGCATGGTCCTTACGTGGTCAAGCATGTCTTAGAGAAGGGTGCCTATGAGTTAGTCGATTACGAAGGCACAGCTTTGGCGGAGCCTAAAAATGGGCTCTATCTCAAAAAATACTATGCATGATCTTTAGCCAAGGCTGCTTGTTGTATATTATTGTACAGCTTTGCATAGTTAGGTCTTTTTCTTATCGTGATCGGGTTTGTGATTAGTTTCCGTTTCTTTTGGCAGATTTCAATGGAATATTCCACCTACATAGGATTCACGGATGGTGCAAGCCGTCACACTCAACACTCAGCCTCTGCTGCTTGGGTGATTTATACTCTTATGGGTCAGGTACTGTCTTCAGGAGGTGTATGTCTACGACCATCTTCCAACAATGTTGCTGAATATAGTACTGTTATCGAGCTTCTATGGGATGCCATTTCACATGGCGTTCTATCTCTTGAGGTACATCTTGATTCAGAGTTAGTAGTGTCATAGCTCAATGGTTTGTACCATGTTAGAGATCCGACGTTATTGAGAAGATTCTTACGTGTGAGATTGTTAGAACGGCAATTTGACAGTATTACATATATACACATTCCAAGAAATCATAATCAAGTTGCTGACTCATATGCTAACTACGTGTTAGATTGGCATTTGTTTCATTCATAATAAATTCATCACAAACATTTTTACACATGTAAATAAATAAACCGATCACCATAAAACTTTTATATTTATCAAAAATGTGGTAATACATAGTGTCATATACAAAAGTTGAGCTTTCAAAGCTTCCATCATATAATACACGGTCATATAAAACATATACACTCCCAGGTTTCTAATCCTATGGAGGGGGGGGGGGTTGTGATCATGATACGTCACTACGGCTCTAGCTAGCCACCGGAATAAATGCACCCATGCGCGTGGCACACCCACCACCTGTCGCTGCATGGCCTTAGGAAAGTCCTCAACTTGCGCCATGGGAACTCTATGAGTCAATCACACGAAGTTGGTATGAATGCTCTGGAGCGTTTGCTCCGCATCCACACCTGTGATGTCATCCCCTCTTCCCCTCCATCTATGACGTGGGAAGCCCTCTGGTCGCCGTGGTCCCACATCTGCAAATGAATGGTAGATGTCACTATGTGTTGTCACGCCAAAACATGTCTTTTTGATTCCACATAATCAAAGAAAATACAAAAAAATTTAAATAATTCAAAAAAAATTTAAAAAGAGTGAGAGTCGAGATTCGGTACCTATCTCTCCATATGCCAATCCTGGTGGCAATGGCATGTCCGGATCCCCCCAGAAATCTATCCCTCCATAGGGGTAGTCATCTATGGCAACAATATGTCATCACCACCATGGAAAGAAGTCAGTTGGATATGGGTTGGCCACCCTACCACCCCCCAGTCTGCGCATAGCATCTGCCCAACGTCATTGGGCCGGATCTCGAACCCCGTGGAGAGGAACGTCCACTCTAGTGCTCAATCCTGGAACACGATCGAAGAAAAACGTGCTCAGAATGCTGTTGAACCCGAAGTTTTGTATCCTGCCTGCCTTACACTCACTGAGATGGTGTTTCATGTTGCTCAGTAGTGTAGTACTCCAGTTATATATGGTCGGTCTCATACACTCCACCACATAGAACATCAATAGCCGCAAAGCCTGATGGAGTGAGGCTAAGCCTGCTATCCTGCCCAGCGTCAGTAGTATGGCCTTTAGGCCCAGCACCTGTATAGCATTGGTGGGGACTTGACTTCCCACCTTCTCAGTATCTGGGTAGCAGTATACAGCTACGTACTCATCGATAGTAAGCCCACCACCTGGCCCACCTTGGGAACAAAGTTTCACCACCTCCCCTCGTCTAGATAGACCTTTGATAAAGTATATTTCTTCCACCTCTATGGTGAGAGACATCCGATCTATCCGGAAGGACTCTGAGTCTAGATCCCAATAGTCTACCAGCATCTCTAGCAGTCTTGGTTTGGCCCTCAGACCACCAAGACACCAAAACTTGTAGAGTCCACATGCTCGAAGAGCTTGTTGAGCCATCACGTCAGTCCTTACAGCTTCCTCTACTTCACCATGCTCACGCTCTCTCCATTCTAGCACCATCCTGCAAGGGAAATTACCACATTGTCCATTATAATCTTATAAATTCACTTGCGTGGCGTCATACGCTACTGTTTTGCAAACAGCCGCGTATGTACGCGGTTTATAGCCTCTTTTCTACGTATAGCCAGCCCTATACACGGAAAAAGCTTCGATATCTGCATGGGCCATAGCGTTCATGTATAGATGGCCTAAACAACCTCATTTCACCATGAAAATCAACAAAAATTATATTAAAATGCATGAGGAGAGCATGAGTAAATACCTGGAAGAAACGGTTGTGAATTCCGTCGGCTTGATCTCCTGGAATTTGCAATTGAAAATCAGAGCTCGAATGGGTAAAAGTTTCAAATGATTTATATTTTTTACTATTTATAGAAAATTTTCAAATATTTGAAAATTTTTACCCCCTTTCCTATAGTTTTGACAGTTTCTAACCATTTTGGACCGTTTCTGACATAATTTGTGATGTAGAAGACCATTTTCAGTGCCGTTTTAGCCATTGGATTAACCCGTTCGTACTGATATCAGGTATAATGTCTACACTGGCATATAGGTTAGGTTCACCACCGTTTTCATTTTTCATGACCTTATGACCATGTCACCATGACCTTAGGTATGAACCCACTCTATTATGTCACGGAACCTTCTTGCTGCTTTAGAAGTGGCATAATACGAGTGGTAGAGCTTCACCTTACATGGGTACCCTAGTTAGACCCTTATTTGCATTTGGTGCCCATGCCGATGTTTTCTCCTTTAGGGTGAGGGAGTCCGTTGTATAGTACTGCCATGACATTTCACAAGAGCCTCATACTCCTCTTGATCTTATGCTGGCCTGTTTCCCTCCGGACTCCCCTTATGTCAAGATGTGAATGCATTATCATGAGCTTTGCCTACCTTATTGAGCTTTATGCCGGCTCCCCTGACATTGCGTTTCAGCCATATAGTCCAAGCTTGTCTCATGTCTAGCCATGCAGGGCCATTTTATATATCCTTCGCAGCTTGATTTCCCTTTTACCGGGAGGGGATTTCCCCCCGAGTGTCAATATCCTACACATGTATCCTTGCATTGAGCATAGGTATGTTCCACTGCTTGGAACTAGTTTGTTTTCCCTTATGACACTCGTCTCCTCCTATTTTGTAACTATAAAGCTAGTTTATTCTTTTTTCAAGCTTTTCAAATAACTGAAAAAGTCCAAAAAAATAAAAAAACCAAAAAGTCAGACAAGGAAAGATGTTATCTTTGGCAGCTGTTGAGTCATGTCGCCTTCAAACAGAGCACTGTATATCACATCCATTGGTTGGGTTATAGTTTGACTTTAGGATCTATACTCGTTTATCTGAGTTTATCTCCACCGACTGGTTAAGCTTCTAGTCCCTATGGAGCCTCTGTTGATGCCTCCTGTGTCACAGAGATGTCCCAGTTTGTATATCGAGTCTATGCTGCCTTCATTCAGTCACCATACGCCGTTATGCTCTTGTTCGAAGGAATTTGAAACCTGTGTCGGCCATTCCTCAGTTATCTTGACTTTGCATGTCGGCCATTCCCGGTACAGTTACTGGTTCGTGCACCTTATGATCGAGTCCTTCCACATTATACAGGTTTGCTGAGTACCTCGTGTTGGATGATGGGGGATGCCTTAATGCCCTCCTTCCAACAGATTTCATCCCATCGACTTTAGATCATTTATTCTGGGATTGGAATCTAGAGTCCTTTTGAGTGCCTTGAGACTTGCAGTCATCAGTGGCAGGTTCTCTCACCATCGACAGTTTCTTGGGAATACATCAATGTCCCCTGATCGATGGATTCTCTCAAGTGTTCGACCTCAACACATCTATTCACACTTGTTAGTTTGCACTCTAGTACCTTGATTCCCATTTTCATTATCGGTGGTTAATCTCGCGTATGTTAACGGTATACATCAATGACCGGTAATCAGACGATGGACTACTATGTTCGACCTTGACACCTCTATTCACATAGTAGGACATGTACTCGTAGCGGTTTGTGTAGAAGACTTTCCAGACTAGTGGCATCTCTTATATGCTACCTCCTTGATCATGCCAGTGTTCATGAGATTTCAGCTCTCGTGACTTCATTCCAGTGTATGTCATACATTTCCAGCCACTATGGAGATCTTGATCTATTATATATCTTCAGTCAGTTTGGAGATCATGGTCCTTTGTATATCTTCATCATGGAGATTCTGATCTATGTATATTATACATGGCGATGACCACATATGTGATATCATGTATCATGCCTATTCATGGCCATTGTACTCTTATGTATCCGGGACTGCTATATGTACTTGCAGTTATATGCAGAGTTGTATTATTGTAATATGTTGATTGGGTGGTTGGTCTTCCATTTGGGATCCTTCATCACTCCACTTCTGGGATGGACTTATAATGTATTTCGGCCATCATATGACCCCTCTGACCTCACACATTAGGGGGCATCTATTATAGTGGATTTCACCACTCTAGGTGAATCACACTTTGTATGGCCTTCCCCTGTCCCGCTACAGACTCTTTAGACCCCATGGACTATCTTTTATCCTTTGATGTTTCCTTGTTCATCCCTAAAAATATATGAAAAATGATATACGCAGATTTGTACCCGATAACCGCGTACATACGCGGGTTTGACCCCTATAACCGCGTACATCGGGATGTGTGCATAATCCAAATCCTTTTGGAATTTTCCTTGACATGGATCCGACTCATTCGACTCCTGGCCTTCCATATGCCTTGAGATCGCTCGGATTCGACCCTTCATTATCCCTTGTGAAGCTATATAAGGAACCCCTTGGTACATTGAAGGCATATAGAGAGATTGAGAGCAAAGAAACTATAGTCCATTGTTGCCGGAATTTATACTTGAGTCTGCCTCCCTTTGTCCCTTTGGAGCACTTTTGTGTTCTTCCCAAGCTTGCCTTTTGTTAGTGAGCTTGCTATCGTGAGATGGAGGATTGAAGTGGTGGAGGCCCAAGTGGGGGATTCAGTTTCTCCGGTTCGCAGACGTGCCGTCAGAGGTTGTATCTATCTTGTAATCTCTGATTCATATTAATAAGAACTATCTTTTCCTGTCCAATGATGTGTATTTGATTAAATATTGTATCCATTGGAATATGTCAAATGCTTTTACATTATTGATTATAAATTATAGAATAGATCTAACACCATGATATATAGTATGCTTGTATTGTTTACTTGTTGTTCAGGAAGTATTATATCAATTCAAGCTAAATATTGGAAATCTCAACGGGGATCTACTTCAACCGTCCGGAATAAGGTACGAGGTCTGATCCTTTAGTGTTAGACATTTTATTTCTATTGCATATTGGGAAAGATTGATTTCTGGAGTCAAGGCTGTCTGTTACGGAGAGAAATTCCTATGGCTTGGGGTACCACAACAGACAACTTTGACTCCAGAAATCAATCTTTCCCAATATGCAATAGAAATAAAATGTCTAACACTAAAGGATCAAACCTCGTACCTTATTCCAGATGGTTGAAGTAGATCCCCGTTGAGCTTTCCAATCTTCAGCTTGAATTGATATAATACTTCCTCAACAACAAGTAAACAATACAAGCATACTATATATCATGGTGTTATATCTATTCTAGCATTTATAATCAATAATGTAAAAGCATTTGACATATTCCAATGGATACAATATTTAATCAAATACACATCATTGGACAAGAAAAGATAGTTCTTATTAATATGAATCAAAGATTACAAGATAGATACAACCTCTGACGGCACATCTGTGAACCGGGAAACTGAATCCCCCACTTGGGCCTCCACCACTTCAATCCTCCATCTCACGATAGCAAGCTCACTAACAAAAGGCAAGCTTGGGAAGAACACAAAAGTGCTCCAAAGGGACAAAGGGATGCAGACTCAAGTATAAATTCCGGCAACAATGGACTATAGTTTATTTGCTCTCAATCTCTCTATATGCCTTCAATGTACCAAGGGGTTCCTTATATAGCTTCACAAGGGATAATGAAGGGTCGAATCCAAGCGATCTCAAGGCATATGGAAGGCTAGGAGTCGAATGAGTCGGATCCATGTCAAGGAAAATTCCAAAAGGATTTGGATTATGCACACATCCTGATGTACACGGTTATAGGGGTCAAACCCGCGTATGTATGCGGTTATCGGGTACAAATACGCGTATATCATTTTTCATATAGTTTTAGGGATGATCAAGGAAACATCAAAGGATAAAAGATAGTCCATGGGGTCAAAAGAGTCTGCAGTGGGATAGGGGAAGGCCATACAAAGTGTGATTCACCTAGAGTGGTGAAATCTGCTATAACAACTGCAACTATTGTCAATCCTTGTTTCCGGAAAATCTAATTGGATATGACTTGTAACATTGGAAATGATCCCTTTGTCTAAATCACCATTATATCATTTCCCTTCAACATCCCAGATTGTTGTAACTATGATATATAAATAGCATATGCTTTATCATTCACTCCCAGAGAATCACAAATATGAGCCCAATCATCAAATATAATCACAACCTGGTCACGAAAAATAGCAAGATCAACTGATTCACCATCTTGGTTAGTTAGTTTGTTATTATCCCTATTTTCCCCAACATGACTAGGAATATCCTTCTTATCTGTAGATTGTTTATCCTTCTCCTCCTTCCCAATTGACTATGCATTTTAACTAGTTGCGTTAGATGAAACAATCCTTACATATTAAATTAATTGTTGCAAGGATTCTTGAGAGCTTGGAATTTGTGCCACCTTTCCCAAAGCTTCAGTCAGATTGTAGAGCTCAGATGCACTAACCCCAGGTTCTTGAATAACATAGGTTTTCAAACAAGCTGCTAATAGCCTAATACCCAAAGTAGGCTTAAATTTCCCTCAAAGGCTAGAATGCTATATCTTAATGGCATAGAGACATTTGAAAATATTTCCAAAGGTTATATACACTAACCATAATTTCAATATTTATGCAACAACACAACTTTAAGGATTAATCTGCCTTATTGCCTCATCCAGTGAGAATGAGCCTCTTTAGGAATTTTATGTCATCAATAACTTTCTTGACATGAATCATAATAGAGGATCCCATGCTACCACATTTTCAACACAAACTACAGGATTGTAAGTTAACCCTAATGCAATGATATCATCATAAAAGCAAACCAATATCACCATATCCCAACGCTACTAGCTAAGGTGGAGAATTATCAACCAATCATGTCCTTCCTCTAACTTTATCACTCATGTTACATACACAGGTTTACAAGCTACTAGGAAATGTATGCTCAGAAATGATTTATTGCTATTTGGTGACACACATATCTGATGGCTCCTTGCAAGCTATAGAAGCACCATCACTACCACTAGCAGTATTCACAGAATCTTTGCTGCATGGTACAACATGCTGCTAAGTTCTAACCCAGATTTGATGATGATGCCTCTTTTTTTCTACTAAAATACACCTAGAACTATGACTTTATCCCACAAGTCAACCCAAAATATCGATAAAAAATTGCTCTCTCCTGTTAGACATGTCCAGAAATCCTAGGAATTAGCCCAGAACTCCTCTGAAACGTAAGTGAACACCCCATGCAAATAGGTGGGTAACAGGTTCTTAAAAGTTACATAATCATCATTAATGCAAATTAGGTTGTATTTTAGTATTCTATGGTTTATCTTTTCAGGGCATGAAATGAGAAATATTTGATGCTCACATTTTCAAATATGATGAAACCAATTTTTGGAGCCATCTTATCAGTTACGAAAAATATTGGTTGTTACTTGTTTCCTTGTGTTTATATTGAGGATCAAAGAAACATTTTCCCAAAATTGATCAAAAGTAAGGTCTAGTAGTATTGTTGTTTTAGCTATGTCAAGACTCTAAAATGTTAAGGATTTAAACTTGTACACTTCACTTAGACTATTCTTGAATTTGGAATTGGGAAATTCATTGGTGGATATGCCTGGCGATAGGTTTTAGAATTTGTATTTACTATTTATGCATTATTGTTTTGATTTCAATAATTATATTTTGCTAATTATCATCTTTCCTGGCTTTAGTATGTCTTGTAATCTTTGTTTAATGTCTCGTGATTGGGTCTTTTGATTAAGTTCCTAACATGCTTTATGTACCCTGATACTTCAATATCTCTTATGTGTTTGATAACTTCCTGCTGAAAAGGTAACAATGAATCCGTCTAAATGCTTACGATCTAGAGTGCTTGAAATTCCTTCACTACTACAAGCTGCATCAATATTTTACTCTCATTTTCAAGGAAATAATCTATCTTTTTACATAGGATTACATATCTTAGAGATTCTTTATCAGCATTATCAACTACTTGATTGTTCTCATTGTCCTCGTGGCTAAAGGATTCCTCCTCAGATAAATTTATATAGTCAGGGTCTATTGAAGTAACACTATATTGTAATTTATTACCTCCACTTTCTTGTAGTGTTCCATTCTTTACTGGAAAAGCTAAATTTCATGCACCGTTATCTGCATATTCATATTCACTAGATATAACATCAATTATCTCCCACTTATCCTCTTCCAATTGAACAACACACTTGTCTATGTTTTCAGAAGATTGTGAACAAGAGGGCCCTCTCAAATTTACATTCTTTACTACTTCATATTTCCCTCATGTGTTTTCCAAAGATGCATTCGTATATTCTAAACCAAACTCTGTCTTGTCTGAACATGAAGTATTTCCCACAAATAATGTGTTTTACACATAGCCACTCTCAGTTTCATGCATAGTATAATATCTAAAATCATCATGAGATATCTCCTCTTGCACTGTGACATTACCACTGCTTCCAGATAAATTATTTTTTCCATGCAAGCCATGAAGATAACTCTCTTCAAAGCATTCAATTTTCATCTTCAGAGTCATGAATTATGATGACTGGTCCACTTAAATATTTTGTACTCTCAAATTGAAGCACCCGAGGGGTATTGCAATTAGTACCAATACCACAATCAATAGGACCAAAAATAATAATATCTTGTAATTGGGAATCTACAGTAGAGAGAGACAACATAAATATTTGAAATATTTGAAACGTGTAAGAGGTGGTTTCGAAGATTAAACATTTGGTTTGAGTCCTTCTATTTTTTAAATAGATTCAATCCATTGGTTCAGTACACAAATGGAACTAAGTGGAAATTTTCCATTTGAGAATTTCAAATGTGAAGACACAGTGCATGATAAGGGTGGTACAAATTGCAAAATTACATATGAAGTTATGGAATCTAGAGGATGCAGTCACTATAATAGCTATATGTATAGAAGAGACAGTGAGAAACCTAAAAAACACAGGTCAGGTATGAGTTACAGGGTTCGTAGAGATGATGAAAGAACCAACTGTCAAATAGTAACTGGGGGGTATATGGATTGCAGTGAGGATGAGAGGAGAATTTGTTGCAACAAGTTAGGATCCATGAGTCATAGACATAAAAAAAGGAGTGAATATCATAGGGCAAGTAAAATTGATTCTTACCCCAGAGGATTGAACAGGTATAGAGAAGAAATCTTAGATCTAGTCAATTTCAAGAGACATAGAAGCACAAAAAGGAGGCATAGCTCAAGAAGTAGGATTAGGAGGAGAAGAAGAAGGTGTAGGACAACATCAAGAAGTAGAAATGGAAAATTACACTCTAGATCCCTTGATAGGTGTTGCAAGAAATGTAATTTAACTTCAAAGTATGATTGTGGCACCAAGCAAGTAGCAAAAAAAAGGAAAAAGTGGAATTTGGCTTGCAAATCACATGCCTGCCTTGAAAGAGGAAGCACTTATGTCACTAAACATAGTTATTCCCAATGTTTCCTGTGAAACTTAACTTGCTACTGTAATATCCATTCTTGTAATAGAAGGAAGAGGAAGCACAGGCATTATTCAAGCGAGTCTGATGAAGGTGTTTCGCTCAGGAGTATAATTTATTGTTGTCAATTAGAACATGTACATGGATGTCATACAAGACCATTTGCATGTTCAAGTTATGTTTGTAAGGGAATTCCATGTAATTATTCTCATTTTGGTCTATACAAAATAGTTAGCACCAAATCTAAGATAGTTTCACCCATCAGAGGATGTAGGAAGAGCGCATCAAGTTCTCTTATGCAAATCACTGTGTCCAGAATCCAGATCTTTGTGATACTGGACCGATAAAAGCACCTTATGACCTTAGGGAAGGTTCTTTGAATATTAATGAGCAAAATTAATTATGGTTAATTTTTACTGGGAAAATGTCAAATTTGTTTCTAGACAAACCAAAACTGAAGAATATCAAAACTAGTGCTTGAAACTTGGCTTAAAAAATCCACAAAGTTCAGGGCTTAAGGTGGAAGGTATTTTTAAAAATGATATAAAACTTTCCCTTCCTGATTTTGATGAAGAAATAAATAGGCAGGGTTCATCTCCAACTCGATTATATGGAATGGGTTTTCATTCTTATGGGAAAAAAATAAAACAAGATGATACTGATGGATTTTCGGCTGATACTTCCCGCTTTCACTTTTCAATCTGTAGTCCTTCGATTGATACTTCCTTTTTTCCTCCACCAAATGAGAAGATTCATTTTTTAAATGCAACACATGCATTGACAGTGCTACCTAATTTGAATTTACCAGAAAAAAAATATAAACATCGATTCTGGTAGTACCACATCAATATTTCAAGGGAAGATGGCCTCAGTTTCTAACCAGAATTGCCATTATTCATCGACAAAAGAACCACAGTGTGCAACACTGCAGCAGATTAATTTGGGTACATCAGGCGTCTCATGTGAGTAAATATTGGGTACATAATCGAAGTCAAATGCACATCATATTGAATTGTTGTCAATCTGGAAACATTCTAATTATGTTACTATCTTGTTTGTTTACTATGAAGATAATATCCTGGTTTCTAGGCATGCTCATTCACCAAATCAAGAAAAGAATAAGGATTCACATCTCACAAATTTTTCTTACAATGAGAAAGGTATAGTTCTATGTCCATAAGGTTTACTATCATGAGGGGAATCTTTAAATGTAAAGCTTATATAATAAATTTTGAATCTTATTTTTTCCCCAAATGCAATGTAATGAATGTATATTTCAAAGAAGACACGGTCCATGATTGTATATTATATAGTTTACACCTATGATACCATATTTGAGTGTTCGATTTTAAATATTTATGTTGTCTCTCTCTACTGCAGATTCCCAGTTACAAGATATTAGTATTTTTGGTCCTGTTGTTTGTGGTATTGGTACTAATTGCAATACCCCTTGGGTGCTTCAATTTGAGAGTACAAAAGAATTAAGTAGACCAGTCATCACAATTCTTGACTCTGAAGATGAATGCTTTGAAGAGAGTTCTCTTCATGGACTGCATGGAAAAAATAATTTATCTAGAAGTAGTGGTAATATCACAGTGCAATAGGAGATATCTCATGATTATGGTAGAGATTATACTTTGCATTAACTGAGGGTGGATGTGTGCAAAACACATTATTTTTTGGAAATACTTCATGTTCAAACAAGACAGAGCTTGGTTTAGAATATACGAATGCATATTTGGAAAACACAAGAGGGAAAGATGAATTAGTAAAGAATGTAAATTTGAGAGGGCCCTCTTGTTTGCAATCCTGTGAAAACATAGACAATTTTGTTGTTCAATTGGAAGAGGATAAGTGGGAGATAATTGATGTTATCTCCAGTGAAGATGAATCTGCAGATAACGGTGCATGCAATGTAGCTTTGCCATTAAAGAATGGAACACTACAAGAAAGTGGAGGTAATAAATTACAAGATAGTGTTACTTTAATAGACCCTAACTATATAACTTTATCTGAGGAGGAATCCTTTAGCCATGAGGGCAATGAGAACAGTCAAGTAGTTGATAATGCTCATAAAGAATCTCTAAGAGATGTAAGACTATGTAAAAAGATAGATTCATGCCTTGCAAACGAGAGTGGAAATATTGAAGAAGCTTGTAGTAGCGAAGGAATTTCAAGCACTCTAGATCGTAAGCATTTAGACCGAAAAGGTAACAATGAAAAGGTTCATCTATAGTCATCAAGTCTGATCATAAAAAATGTGGCATACATTCATGACTTGCACATAAACTGTAACTTCAATTCATCCATGTTGACATCAATGACAACTTAGTTTCACTAGATGTAAGGTTAAAGTACATAGTAAGTTAGTTGTATAGTTTCATAGTGCCAGGGACGAAAATGATGTAGGGATTGGAAAAAAATGTTATTGTCACATTTATGTTGTTATAATGAGGCACAACTAGCTGTAAAGAATGTTAGAGACAATGATCAAAACAAATATTTCATGAAAGTTGATGATGCAGACAACACAGATGAGTTCAATGCAAGGCAAAGACAAAATAATTGCAATTTAGTATTGAAGGATTTTCATGAGAGGCAAGAGAAAGTAAGTTGAAGTTATTCCTTACATGCTTTAAAAATGATGATTTTTAAAAAAATTTATTTGTTATATCTTGTATAATTGTTTGCTTATTTGATGTTGATATATGCTTCATTTTTTACATTTGATTGTTACATTTACAACTTTAGAGGTTTAAACTTATTGGTTTAGAGAACATACTTCACTTGTACTCACACTGATTCACCCATTTTGCTTAACAAGGTTCTATCGTCCAAATATTGACTAGACCTTACATTGGTTCTTTAAGACCATACACACATAACTGAATAGTGCTAAACCCAGTCAACATTATAGACCATACAAATTTTATTGTGAGAAATTATTGCTTTACATTTAGAAGAAAAATGGCTAAAGTTGAAATGAGAGCTATACAAAGGCATGGGTTGGCATATACATTTTCTCAAGAAAAAATATTTTTCATCTTATGTATTCATTTTCTTTCTGATATTTTTCATTATATGAGAAACAACTATGGACCAGATATGTCAGAATTAAAATACAACTTTTACTATGGATTAGATGTCTTAGCATGAGACTTGTTTTATTCTCTTTTTTGTTTTTATTTCCATTCCTGATACATTGCTAATCAGGAAGGAGCTTCCTGCCTCCGCACATTTGAAAGGAGCTTCTATTTTCTTGATGTATGACTGTCCTAAAGGACTGTACTTTATTCTAGCAATGGGATTTAATGTTCACCCTCATTTCTATAATGTTTTGATTAATAGATTGAGGTCTGTATTTGTCTGATTCTGCCCTACAACTACCTATCTATCTATCTCTTAGGTATGTCCATTGTTTTGTTAGTGACTTGTCTTCTAAGAAACGAAGTGTGATCGTAATATATATCCCAATATAGAAATTAAGGAAGGTCTAAACCACATTTTTTTCTTATTTTTGTCCATTTATAATTTTATTGCATGTGATTGATTAATTCTATTGTACATCTATGGGACTCTACATCCAATAGACGGGTAGAGTAAATTACTACTTTTTGTTGGAGACATTTACCCACCATGCACACTTAATTTGGTCAATTTGACCTTGTTAAACCACTATCCTAAGTTTTATTGACTTAATTGGCATTAGATGAGCACACTATGACATCAACATGAACACACCCATGCATACCTTCAGTTAAGGAGGCCAACTAAGCCTTCTCCTTCATTTCAGGAGGCTAATTGGAGCACTCTGGGGGTGATTTGAGTGTCATAAATGCACCTAATTGCTAATTGATGGTTACAATCAATTAATCTAAGTGGTGAAGGCACCTCCATTCATTATATTGATTATTTTATTAATATTTAATGAACTAGAGTTAACAGGGGCGCCTCCAACCACCTCTAATGGCCAGCTTGACTTCAGTTAACCTCATCGGGGTTCATTGGAGTTAATGATGCACTACCACTTGTTGATTGGCATGTAGTGACATGTGTCTGAGCTACTTTCAGTTACACTCAGTCATCCATTGCACTCCGACTTCAGTTAGGACTCAGTTGAGTCAATTAGGACTTGATCAGTTGGTTAAATAGAGTATATAATGTGGCTTACAGTCAGTTAAGCTACACCCAATTCAAATGACCTCCTTGGGAATTTGAATTGTCTTGGAATTCATGCATCTTGCATGACCATTGTATTGTATTATTAATTATTCATTGATTATACATAGTTGCTACTTCCATTGCAGCAACATTTTTCCAATTTTATGCTTAATAGTCTGAATTCTTTGTGAGACTGTGTTTTCAGTCCCTAGACCACTGTGACAAATTAATATGGTATCAGATCTCACAGTGAGATGAAGCTCATATTTCTAAAAAACATGGTTTTTGACAGATCTTGCATGAAAATTTGAGCAAAAGCTCAAAAATCCAGCACTGCACCAGAAGCTCAGGCTTACCACTTAATACCCCAATTTAAGGAATCGTTGGTCAAGATTTCTTGATCAACTATGCTGGGTGTGATGAAAGCCTAAAATGTGCAGGATGTTTGACCTTATGGTGCCCCTTTTGTTGTGATTTGCATTTTTTAACAGGTGAAAGCATTTGCTCCAGTAGTTTGAAATGGCTTCTTCCATAGAACTCTTGACTCCGTTCAATTTCCATTCATGGAAAGGAGACATGGAGATCCAACTGTGTGCCAAAGGACTTTATAGGGTCACTATGGACACTGAAGAAGAGCCTTGAACAAGAAATATGAAACATTTGGATTCTTGTACCTCTCTGTTTCCTGAGATCTTCTTTTCCATCTCTCGGGATTGAAGACTCCAAAGGAAATTTGGGACAAATTGGAAACCCTGTATGGAAAATAGGATGATTTGAGAGTATACCATCTTGAAAATGATTTGATGTCTCTACATCCTTCCAATTTCGAGACCTTAAATTTTTTTTTCACAAAGTTCAAGCACATTTTCTTACTGTTGAAGCAATGTAAGGTGGAGAAGTAGGATGATCAACTCATCCTCACCATACTCTCCAAAATTGGAGCTGATTATTTGATGTTTGTCTCTACATTCCATGTGGGGAAGCTCACAACCCCTGGATGGAAGATGCCTTCATTGAGTCTGTAACAAGTGAACATGATAATCTTGTCCAGATGGGGATCATCAGGTCCTCCTATGATCAAGCCCTATATGTCTCGGGGCCCAAATATCTGAAGGATAAAGGAAGATATCAGAAGAACCCAAAAACCAAATTCAAAGCTCCTAAGCCTAAATTTGAAAACCAGTAGCATGAAGAGCCTTCCGGCTCGAAGAAGAACAAAAGAAAAGGGAATCATGGGAAGGAAAAAGTCAAGTGTTCATACTGCAGGAAGGGCTTCCACCCTAAACATGCATGCATGAAAAAAAAAATTGATGAAGCTACTTCTCTTCTTCAGAAAAATCACATCAATATTCTAGAAAGCTTTCGGAGGAGAGATTAGCAAGATCGAGAACCACAACATGAAAGAGGTCATGCCCTCATGGAAAGCACTTCGAAGTCCAAAGCACTCTTGATAGATTCTGGATATTTGAATCACATGATGGTTGAAAGAGAATCTTTCTCATCTTTGAAGACCAACAAATCCATTCCCATCCACATGGGAGATGACTCCACAATCATATCCGAAGGACAAGGTACCGTAGATCTTGAGCATGGTTATTTTTCCAATGTTTTGTATGTACCATCTCTTGCATCAAACCTCTTGAGTGTTTATCAAATGACACATATGGGAATTCCCAGGAGAGTCTCCTTTATCCTAGATGATGTAGAGATCACAGAACTTGCATCCGAAAAACTTGTAGCAAAAGGCCTTGCAAAATATCATGCAAAAGACTACGAGTTCTCCCCATTTTGTGGTAGATGCAAAGCCCACCGCATTGCTGACTCATGGAAATGAAGTTAGTAGACTGTGGCATGAGAGGTTAGACCACCTAAAATTCAAATAATTGCATCAATTATAGAAGAATTCTATGGTTGAAGGCCTCCCGGTCATCAAAGCTACCACTGGAATTTGCAAGGGCTGTGTTGTTGGAAAGCACCCTAAGCATAAGTTCGATCGAGGGAATGCAAGCCGAGCATCATGCATCTTGGGATTGATACATTATGATATCAATGGTCCCATGCTTATGAAATCCATAAATGGATCAAGGTACGTTATGACTTTCTTTGATGACTTTTCTAGATATACATGGGTTTTTTTTATCAAAAAGAAGTCAAAAGTCTTGGAAAAATTCACTGAATTGAAGACCTTGATTGAGAATGCATTTGGAAAAAAGATCAATATTTTGAGATTTGATAATGGTGGGGAGTATGTCAGTAATGAGTTACTGCATACATGTTCCCAAATTGGTCTTCATATCCAGCATTCAATCCCCTACACTCCTCAACAGAACAGTGTAGTGGAGAGGAAGAATCGGTCTCTCAAGGAGATGACCACTTATATGCCGGAATCAAAGAAGTTGGATGCAAATTTGTAGGATTAAGCCATGCATGCTGCAGAATATATTTAGAACAGAGTTCCACACTCATCCATGAAAGGGAATACCCTTTTTGAATCATACTTTGGACACAATTCAAATGTGTCGAATCTAAGGGTGTTTGGGTCCACTGCATGGGCCCAAATTTTGCTTGATAAAAGGAGGGATTTGCAACCGCAAAGCATCGAATGTCTGTTTATCAGATATATTGATGAATCTAAAGGTTTCAAGCTGTTGGATATAAAAAAAATATATATCATGATTGAAAGGAGTGTCAAGTTCGATGAGCCTCTTCAGGAGGTGGAACTAGTGAAGGAGAAAACTGTTGAATTTCCTTCCTATTCTACTGAATACTTGGATGATGTAATTGGGGGTGATGAACATGATTTGGATCCTCTAATTTCTGATATCAATGTACAACAAACATCAGATGTTGAATAAGAACCTGAATTACAAAATCATCTCCCAACATGGGCCCGACGGACACTCTCCTCCGTAGGAGATAACATTGGAAATCCGGATGATCCAAGGAGAATCTGGTCTGATTTCCAAAGAGAAGGTATTTCACTCATTTGTCCTGGTTATTTGTTGTCCAAATCTTGTTATTTGATGATAATTTCAGACCCTAATTCTTACTAACATGCTCTAAAGGATCTAATGTGGAAAGTTTCCATGGATGAAGAGATGAACTCTCTTCAAAAAAACACTACTTCGAAGCTAGTTTCTCTTCCTCCGGGGAGGAAATTGGTTCAATGCAAGTGGGTGTTTCAGACTAAGTTTGCTGCTGATGGAAGAAACTACAAATATAAGGCAAGGTTGATAGAAAAAGGTTTCTCCCAGGTCCAAGGTGTGGACTACCATGAGACTTTTGCACCGGCTGCAAAAATGGACTCCATCCACCCAGTTTTGGCTATTTCTGCATCTAAGCACTGGGAAGTGCATCATATGGATGTTAATTCTGCCTTTATACATGGATATCTTCATGAGGAGATATACATGAAGCATCCTAAGGGCTACATTTCTTATCCATATTTGGTCTGCAAGCTAAAGAAGTCACTATACGGGTTAAAACAGGCCCCAAGAGAGTGGTATTCCAAGATGGATGCCTTCCTTCTCTCACAAAACTTCCAAAGGTGTAAATCAGATCCGAATGTGTATATAAAGTAGTATAACCTTCATTTGATTATTATTATTTTATATGTTTATGAATTACTGATTACAGGTAGCACAGTTAGTTCTATTTCAGTCATCAAAACTGCTCTCCACAATGCATTTGAAATGAGTGATTTGGGGCTCTTGAAGCAATTTCTGGGGCTCGAAAATTGAGAAAAAATTTGATGGGATAATGGTCACTCAGTACAAATACATATCAGACCTGTTAGTAAATTTTAACATGGATGAATGTAAGGCTGCTCCATTCCCATTCCTTTCAGGGATCAGCCTTGAAGAAGGAAAAAGCACACCTCCCATGGACTGCACTATTTATCGACAGTTGATAGGTAGCTTTCTCTACTTCACTCATTCTCAGCCTGATATCTATTATTCTGTGAATGTTGTGTCAATATACATGCAGCAGCCTCATGATATTCATTAGAAGGAAGCCAAGAGGATCCTCCACTATGTTCAAGGAACCAGGACCTACAACATTCACTATGCTCACTACAACAAAAACTGGATTTAGCGTCGAATTTAGCGCCGGATTTTAGTGTAATTTTTTCCCAATTGTGGTGAACAAACTGGCGCTAAACCTGGTGCTATTGTACATTTTTGTAAAACGCCATCTATTGCGTCTTTTTTTCCGTCCTTTTTAACATCCATTTTTGCGTCCATTTTTGCGCCCAATTTTTTGCATCTTTTGTTACGCCTTTATTTCCACCCAATTTTGCAACTTCTATTGCGTCTTTTTTTGCGTCCTTTGTTACATCCTTGTTTGCACCCAGTTTCACGCTTAGTTTTGCATCCAATTTTGCTCCTAGTTTTCCATCGAGTCTTGCACCCAATTTTACACCATGTTTTGCATAAAATTATGTGTCCAATTCTGCATCTAACGTTGCATCTAGGATTGCATCCAATTTTTGGCCCAATGTTGCGTCTAGTTTTGCATCCAATTTTACTTATAATGTTGCATCCCCATTTGCATCTAATTTTGTATCTTGTTTTACGTCTTTTTTTGTATCCATGTTTGTGTCTAATGTTCCATCTCGTTTTACATCGTATTTTGCATCTAGGTTTGCCCCTAGTGTTGCATCTTGATTGATGTCTTTTTTTGCATCTATGTTTGAGCCCAATGTTGCACCCAGTGTTGCGCCTAGTTTTACAGCCGTGTTTGTATCTAATATTGCATTTAGTTTTGTGTCCAATGTTGCATCCCATCTTGCATTCAATATTACATCTAGTTTTACATCCAATGTTTTGTCCCATCTTGCATCCAATATTATGTCTCAATTTAAGTTTTTGTTTGCGCCAAGTGCCTTCCATTTTTGCACCTGGTGTTACACCTAGTTTTATGTCCATCGATACACCATATTTTGTGCTCAATTTAATGTCCAATTTTACGTCTAGTTAGGAATCCACTTTTGCATCTACTGTTGCATTTAGTTTTGGACCTAGTATTGCATCTAGTTTTGAGTCATTAATTGTGTCTAGTGTTGAGTATTTTTTTGCATCCAATTTTGCGTTGTGTGACATCCATTTTTGTGTCCATATTTGCGTCTGACATAAGGTCGACTTTTGCATCCACTTTTATGTTTGGTGTGACGTCCACTTTTACATCTTGTTTTGCATTTAGTGCTGCATCTAATATTGCATCCATCTTGCACTACTACATTTTTTACCTTTATAAATACATTCCAATATCATTAGGGCATGGAGGAATCAAACCACCAACCTCCTGCTTGTAAAACAGGCGCTCTTCCATTGAGCTAGCACCCTTTAAGAATCGGGAAGAGGAGCAATATTAACACATAGATTTGATCATTTCTAATTCTAATAAAAGACAATAAGATCCAAAGACATTCAAGCTTAAAATCCAATTTAATTTTTCAAACACACTAATAAGCACAAAAATATACCGTCCTCAGGAAACAAAATATCATAAACAGTTGCATAATCTATTAAAGTGGTCTGCAAAAGAGTCTTAGAAAACAACATAATGCATTGATGCATACCTAATAACCTAAAATTGATATGGACACAGAATAAGGGATGTGTTTAAGAAATAGTTGTAGAATCCAATTGAGGATGTGTGTGTTGCTACATAAATTTTGTTATTCATTGATGAGGTAATTTTGTTCAGCAATGGGATGGTAAGAGAAGAACTCATGAATGGTTACTAAAAGAAGATGCCTACAAACTAAAAAGTGCTACAAACTAAAGATAAACTTAGGGAATATTTCTTAAAACTGCCAAGAAGTACATACGGGTTTAAAGGATACACGAGTTAGATCCTTCACTGGATATGCCTAGAAAAACT